>OOFB01008103.1:24885-36175 GCA_900323305.1 Trachyrincus murrayi | reverse complement strand
CTATGAGTCCGGTGTGTCTAGCGGTGTATACCTGCCCAGGAGACGGTATGAGTCCCGTGTGTCTAGCGGTGTATACCTGCCCAGGAGACGGTATGAGTCCCGTGTGTCTAGCGGTGTATACCTGCCCAGGAGACGGTATGAGTCCCATGTGTCTAGGGGTGTATACCTGCCCAGGAGACGGTATGAGTCCCATGTGTCTAGCGGTGTATACCTGCCCAGGAGACGGTATGAGTCCCGTGTGTCTAGCGGTGTATACCTGCCCAGGAGACGGTATGAGTCCGGTGTGTCTAGCGGTGTATACCTGCCCAGGAGACGGTATGAGTCCGGTGTGTCTAGCGGTGTATACCTGCCCAGGAGACGGGGCAGGCTTGGAAGCCGTCGGGCAGCAGCACGCCTCTCTTTAGAGCCATCGTTTGGTCAATATTTCTACACAATCGGCGAATTACAAAGTACCCTGCCCCTAACTAAAACGCAATTCAACTGGAAACGTCACTTTTCGAAATTTCCCCAGTGGATATGACATCAAATCAGCTGTTTAGAAGTGTATCCCGCTAGCTCTATAACAGTAAAAAGCAGGTAAAAACACTGCGTGACCAGCCGAGCTCCGGTGTGGGTGTATGAAATACAGAGTAAAACTGACTTTCGATATGTGTGAATTAGTGGAAAATATCACAGACAGATTTGGACCGTGTATTCGATTAGAGTTTTTTTTTGTAATTTCTTGCATCCCTAGAATGTATCCACAGATTTGCATTCACGATAACAAAAACACCATCACATTTCCTCTAAAAACTGTTTTAGAGCAAATAAAACCATAAAGCAAATCGCTTTTTCAATCAAATTCTCAACGAGTTATTAGAAAAACTCCATTGTATGAACAAACAACTGTCAGTACCTGGGAGTAGTAGTCAACGAGGAACGTGGCGGGGAGGGCTATCTCCTCATACACGTTTGAGGCGCGCATCTGCGTCTTCGCGTTAAAGACGTTCGTGTCCATTGCGTATCCGTCGAATGTTGGGCTGGCGGATCCGACTTCGTACGCGTCCCTTGTGTCCGTTGCGTCCCTTGCATCCCTTGCGTCCCTTACATCCCTTGCGTCCCTTACATTCCTTGCGTCCCTCACATCCCTTGCGTCCCTCAAGGTACCGTAAGCATTGTAAGCGTTGTCCACACCCATCAAAGCCTGGCTGAAGTCGTGGGTTCTTGATTCGTTGTACATTGTGTCATGAGTTGCCGTCATTGTTGAGGACACCATATTGATATCTTGTGTCTGTATTTCATCCATGGTCTTCTGTGCCCCCATCATGACGGGGATGCTCTGAAGGGGAACCTTCTGTGGATATCAAAACAGACCGGTTTGTCAATATATAGATCGGTAAATAGTACATCGAAACTTGTAAATTGAGAGCGATCGGCTATCTTTATTCACAGAAATCAAATAGTTAGGATAAATCAATTATTTATTTCTTTATAATAAAAAAAATCTATATTTTTTGCTCAGTGATTTTCCCAGTGTAGTGTAAAGCATTGAACTGTTATTGGTGTTAAAACAATGTTAAAACATAATGATATTGCAGGGTGTTCCATAAGCGGCGGCTAAATAGCTAAATGCCCGACATCATATCAATAGACTGAAGTTCTGCTATAGTATTACTATACTGGTAGAACAGCAGTCCACAATTGCATTCTTGAAGAAAAGACACGGTATTCTGTTAGCTTATAACGACGACCCGCTGCTGTTTGATAATCATTAGCATGTTAGCCTGTATGTAAAACACTTAGCGTTGGGGTCATTTAACTCAAGGGTTTCATGTAACAAATTAAATAATGTTGAAGTTAATATGTGCCGTTATGTCCCACGGTCGATCGCCATCCGACTATATAAGAGTTTTTTTACAACCTATTCCTCTTACAGTCCATGTCCAATTTCTTTGCATAGTCACAAGTTACGAACACGTAATTCCAAATTGAATTCTTCCTTCTGTGAAAGTGTGTTGAATGGCGAGCTGATCATAGATCAACAAGTGTAAACACCGAACATGCTCTCGTGTATTTGCGTGTGTTTCCGCGTGGCTGTGACGGTAAACTCTGATGTTTACAGCATTTGCAGAATGAATTCACCCCACCCAAAACTGCTTGAAACCTGGTTACTGTGTTTCCATGACAAACAACATTGGGTAAGGATCAGGTTAGCTAAGGTGCCGTAACCGGGTTCCCAGACCTCTGTATGTGCTTGGCGGTTAAGAAACCGGTTTACGACGGGTTACGATCGGCTTTCCTGCGTGCGTGTGTTTACAGTATTCCTTGACTGTACATACGATCAAAGTACACGCTCACCTTATCATCGCCTTTTCCCTCTGTATGGTATGATATGAGGTGCTCTTTTGCGTCAAATGGTAGGTCGGCAAATTGTTCAGGGAAAATGTAGTTTGCGCCTCCACACTGGCAGAACAGGAGCAATAACGGGATGACTGCAAAGAACAACACATGTAAAGGAGTCAGTGGTCCAGCAATGCACTCAACGTCACTTATCTCCAACTATACGGACCTCTTTTTCCTAAAGAGAATAATCAATTGTGTTTTTTTTTTAATGTGAATCTCCCGTGATAAATGGGACAAATTCACTTTGGTTCACTCACACAGAAGTAGACACATGGCAGAGAGAAGCAGTCCGAGGGCTGGGAGAGAGAGCTGCGACGTGGCGGTCTGGAGCTTGGCTGTCCTCGTCCCACAATGCTCCAGAGGTTCACAGGTGCAGACCTCCAGCTTAAAGACCCTGTTAGCGGGGCAGGATAAGCCCTGCTCATCTGATACCTCCACCTCTATCTCGTAGACCCCCGGCCAAAGGGACTTGCGGGAGTGAAGTGCTGCCGTTGTCTCTGCAGAGAACAGATAGAGGTTAGGGCATCTTACTCAAGGATGCCTACAGCTGTGCTGGGGCATCGAACCCGGAACATTTTCACCCTAGCCAGTGCCACTATCCCGCCCCCTGAAATAACAATACATAGTAGCTATGCGTGTTTATTTAAAAGTCATGCTTTTTTCAACGTCAATACATTGCTATTCCAGAAGCTATTTCAACATGGTTTTGCTGTAGGCCCATGTGATGTTTTACTGATCTAGAAACACTGCCTATGGGAAACAAGCCAGGCAATCAACTAGTCTGAATAAGCCTCATTTTGGTGCTTTTCCCCTGTCGACCCGTATTACCCGTTGGTACTACAGTATACTACAGTTTACTACTGTAGTTCCCGTTGGTACTACAGTATACTGGTTTTCAGCTACAGATCTTGGTTAGGGTTTTGTTTCACAAATGATTATCATTAACCAATCATATTCAACCAAAAGCTTAAAATCAACCACCAGCGTCTGACTTTATCTAAACCAGGGGTCTTCAACCTTTTTCAGCCAGGGACCCCCTATGTATATATATTTTATTTTTTAATAAAATGTTATTCCCAGGCCTATAGGCCTAATAATATATGTATAATGCCTTATTAACCTATTAATATATCCAGCTTTGATGCTTAGTTATAAGACATGGAGACATAATTAAAATCCATGTATCAGGCTCAAACTTGATGTATTGATATTGTACAATACATTTATAGGTTAGGTGAGACAATTACTTTTTTAAATTTTTTTTACTGAGCTTCAGCAGCACATCTCAGTGGGATGACTGACCCTGGTCTATTCTTGGGGAGATGTAGGTTGCAGGGGCGTTTTTGGCACATGAAAACATTGGGGGCTGAGCCCAAAGGTATGTCGGGGGGTCCAGGTGGTCCCTCCCCTGAGGAAAAAAACCCCTACATTTTTATTGCCTGAAATCCCCATTCTAACACATATTGAGATTGATCAACGGATCGGGTCTGGATGAAATGTTTCGGGGCTCAAGCCCCAGAATCCCGGGTCTATCGACGCCGATGACCTGGACGCTCCCTGTGGAGGACTTGAAGGTTGAATTTGGGTAAAACCCGGGGTTAAGCTGACAGCAAGAATTGGTTTCTGCATTAAGTTACAACTAGGAAATATTTAAATATATATAAGTACCAAAAAAATCCTACAAAAATCCTACATCAAAAACCTTTCGCGGACCCCCTGCAGTACCTCCATGGACCCCTAGGGGGGGGAGTCCATCCTTGCTCTTTGTAGGGCTCGCGTTAGGGGAGTGCCATAAAATGTGGCCTCTGAAGCGCTTTGAGACTAACTGTTTTAGAAACAGACTTTCTAAAATAAACTAACAAATTCCTCCCCTCCCTTCAATGTACTTACCGGAGAGGATCTCAACGTCCCATTCGCCACGTGTTCCTTCAGGGACAACTCTGAAGCTAAGTGGAGCCCCATTGGGCTTCACGTCTTCATCAAAGCCGGCGACGTGAACCGTCTTCTCATCAGAGCACAGGGAGTCGTGGGTCGTGGTCAGGGTAGGGCAGTGGTCGTTTGAATCCACCACTTCAATGGCTATCGTTCCTGTCGATGTCTTGGATGGCGTTTCTGCAGAATCACAATTACTATAGTTATTAGGTATTCTTCATTATTATTATGAACATAATGATAATGATAATAACAAAAATAATACCTATTATTATTATTATTATTATTATTATTATTATTATTGTTATCTAATCAGAACATTGTGTTCCTTATGCTGTAATATGTTTGTTTTGGTAAACCTGATTAGATGCATAGAGAAAGATAATTAGATAATATACATAATCCAAAGCTCAGATATAGGGATTATAGTTTTATTTTTTGATTTGTTAAACTATATATTTCAAGTTATTGTAATATGTACTTAAATATGCTAAACAATTCAAACCTCCAGTGCCCTTTTGAATATATTTGCTAATATATTGCAATGTGGCTTAATATAACCACATTTGGCACAATTGGTTGTTATCTTAAAGCAAGCTCCATGTTATGTGTAGCTGAAGTATACGTGGTTAAATCAAACAACCTTGAGGTTGTGACTGACACACCCGTGAAGTAGGTGAAGTAGTTTGACTCGTTTTGCAAGTACTTAAATTCAAACTGACTGTTTGAACTTCATAAACACACCATCTGAACACTAAAGAAGAAGTTGTCATATTTTAAGTTGCAGAAGATTTTCACCCATTTACTTCAACAAATCTTGGCATTTGATACTGATAAGATAATTGGTTTAACCAGGCGAATGTCCTATTTTAATGAGGTGGGAAACATGTTACCTTTGGTAATGCAGAGGATCTTGGCAATGTAGGTTCCATTTACTAAGAACGTTGACTCTCTGTCTGGGACTTTGTTGAGTTTGATCTCAGCAGTTTCTTCATCAATAGTCACCCAGTTGTCTGGATCGTAGACTTTGCCATATCTAGAGGATAGAGTTTTAACAGTTGTGTTATGTATGATATATTTGTTATATTATTATGTTGTGTATTGTGATTTTCAGTTATTTCTTCACAGTTCTAGTGCTCTCATTCCCAATTGCACAGAGCATCTGTTTAAAATACAGCCAATTAGTCTACATCATTTTTGCAGATATGAATCCTTTTGCACAATTATCCATTCCCCTGGAGATACGCTTGTGTTTTCCGGGTGTAAGTGAAGAGATTTAAAAAATAACAAAGCAAAGGTGAGAATGTGGTTCACAATTATTATGTGTTACTTCAGACAGCCTTGAATTTTAGGGGTACAGTATTCTGTGCTGGGAACCACTGCCTTACTGCTATGGTGCAGGTTCTTTGTGTAAGTTAAATAGTGTAAATTATGTCATTGATGCATGAATCAATTTGACTTCTGTATTTGGAGTGGAGAAGACATGTAGGCATGTAGGCAGACCATTATTATTTACTTGACAAAAATGTAACAGAACTATTTGTAGCTACAAGAGATTGCTGATTATTGTCTCATATTCTTCTCTCTGTGCTACATCGCCATGGCTTGCAATGCAAGTCCTAAAAAATCCAACTACTGCTATCATCACCACATAACGATGATCTAAAATGATTATTAGCACTAAAGTTAAGTTAACTACAGTTATTATTGTTAGATTCTGTTTTTGCATTTACAAAACAGGATAGTAAATCGATGGGGAAAAGTGACGGACAATGACTGGACGAGTAGTCAATTGATTGAATGAAGTTGCATATGTGAACTTGAATTACTTGACATCTTCAGCCTTTTCCCCTGTGTCTGGATCAGTAGCAGCGTATGTCACAATCACTCCGTTCTTTGGCAGTTCCTTGGGGTCCTCTGACACAGGAACTGGCATTGTTTCGGGCATGAAAACCGGGGACTCGGGCACATTGTTTACGGTGATCTTAATTGGATAGCTCTTTGGTCTACTTCCGGGCTTAGTTGGCCTAGGTCCTACCCCGGGCGTGAGCCCTATTCCAACCCCACCTTGAATCCCTGGTCCTAGTCCAAGACCCAATTCAGGCTTGAGTCCCAGTCCAGCATTTACCCCTGCATCCAACCCGGCATCTAATCCTATATCCACACCCACACCCAAACCCACCCCTGCCCCGGCCCCGGCCCCGGCCCCGGCCCCGGCCCCGGCCCCGGCCCCGGCCCCAACACCAACACCAACACCAACACCAACACCAACACCAACACCAACACCAACACCAACACCAGCACCAGCACCAGCACCAGCACCAGCACCAACACCAACCCCAACACTTCCGCCCGCCCCCACCTCCACGTCCACATTCATAGATACGGCATTGCCCTTGACAAAAGGGGCCACATTCTCAATAAGCAGCCCCAGCTCCAGCTTCTGGAGCGATTCAAAGTCCACAGCCTGTACAAGAAAGGGGCGTAAGAGACAAAACAGTTGATCAAACATAGCCAAAATCTACTAGTAAACTAGTACTCGTGCACTAACACTAGTAATGTGTTGAAACTTCAAGAGATTATTCAAAGTGTTGAGTTGAGCATACCTTGATCAGTTTAAGGACACCCTCGTTCCTTTCCTTATCTGTGTGAATTGCGAAGAGGCCGTCCTCGTTTCCCTGGACGATTTTAAATACAGCCACCCAGTTGTCTGTGTGCTTCAAATCTTTGTCTTTGGCTTTGATTCTCATCACAACAACATCAGCCACATTCTCGTCCACTGTTCCGTCATACTGTGGACAGAATTACGTTTTAAATATAATTACAACATGCCAGTCCTTTCCAAAATCCAGCATTTGCAGCTAAGGAATAAGTAACCAAATACTAATATAAAATCTAAAATATAATTCCAAAACCAACGTAGTAATTCAATCAGCTTAATTTACTTGAATGTACTTACATGTCCTTCTTGTGTTATTTCAAAATTGCTAATTGTTGATCCTTGAATTGCAAATAGTGTAATACAGCTACCTCAGGCATTGGTGAGTGGTGCTCCAGATGTTAAATATGTATTACATTATAATTTCCCCATATATTTCCCCATCTGATTCAGATTATATGGGGGACATTGTAATGTAATACATATGTAACAAACTGTGTCTATATATATATATATATATATATATAAATACAGCAGAGGTTCTGACCTCCTCTTTCTCCAAAGTGGGCACGTTGTCATTGATGTCCAACACCTTGATCTGTACAGTTCCAGTCCCTGTACGTCCCTCAGGACCCCCTGCCATGTCAGTTCCCTCTACAGTGAGTATGTAGAAGTCAATCGTCTAGCAGGGGAAGAGACAGAAGAGGAATAATACAAAAATGTATACATCTCAGCAATCATCTCAAAGTACCTGTTCCATCAAAGACCAAATAAATGATTCTGTAGTCACTGTGCACGAGAGGTTAAAGATTAACGAAGGAGGAGCACAGCTTATATTAAATCACAGATTAATTGCTGTATTATACAAACAAAGAGATTCTTAATGCAATGATGCTTCATTTCTATTGGGGTTCAACATATTGGGGGTATTTGTGTAATTGAGTAATGTGGATTCTCTGGGTTGTTCTGCCAGAAGGCACTCAATGACCTACTTGATGTCGCATTTCATTATGATCAATTCTACCTAGATACTAATCTAAATACCATTAATTGTATACCTTAAGTTAATTCTTTCAAACATTTCAAATGTAATAGCCGTACTAACTTAAAGGCATGAAAAGGATTTGAACCCACAACCTCCAATTCAGGGCATTTGCCTGACCACTACGGCACTAGGGCCACTATGGTCTATAATTTCTATATCACCTGAGCCCAGTTGTGTACATCCAAACATAAACATTATCTTAGATACATTATCATAGCTCCTTTCTTTTACGGGACGCATATCCTGTTTTCACGAGATACGGAGGCCGTAATAATTTTTTTTTTTACCCCAAATTAATGCAATACAGTTGTGTATAAAGTGCTCTTCTATGTAAAGCCAGAGAAATGGAAGGCAGGGTAATGGTTCGGGTGTTGACTCCCTGCCGAAAGGTTCTGTGTCTGAACCCCAATCTCCACAGTGCCAAACCCCGACCTGCTCATGACGTAAAAACAATCGTAAGTCGCTTTGCCTTAAAGTGCCTGCAAAATGACAAAATATTAACTAGAATTGTGAACTACAAAGGGGACAGGCAGGCGCTGTTTGGGGTGTTTGAACACCATTTAAATTACCTTTGCAAAAAGAAACATTAAATAGATCCTGTGATCTCATGTGATCTACAAAATATTGCATTGTTATTTGACAGCATCTCTGAGACTGACACGGGCTGCCACTTACCTCTCTGTCCAGTGTGGGCTCTTCGACATATAAATTGCCCGTCTTGTTGTCCATAGAGAACATTGGCTTAGTGCTATTGGGTTCTTGTTTCACTATGGTATAGGAAATCTCAGCATTAATGGTTCCCTGCTGGTCGTTATCAGCACCTTGCACTTGCATGACCAAGGTTCCTACAATGAATGGATTTTTTTTTTCAATTGTATTATCTATAGGCCACTTGTCAAAGTATGTATATAGAGATTCAAATATATTTTTGTCACAAGTGAAAGCTGAGCGAGCGTTATTTAACAATCAATCATTTCAACTGTACCTTTTTTGCTGGATTCTGTGACGTTGCCTTCAAGCAACTGAAAATACGGCGGATTGTCGTTCTCATCCAAAACGATGATCTTCAGAGGGATGGCATCCTCAGCGTTGGACCCGTTTCTGTACCTGGCTAGTCCCATAAGCTATAAAAACATTTTAAAAGTTAAACAATGTTGTCCAAAAGCCTGAAGGTAGATGATAGAAACATGTTGATCTGAGGCTAGTCTCTCATTTTCTTCTGTTTTGTCCTCACTGGCAGAAAATACCTTTTACTTTTTAAACTAAGTTGCAGCCCATAGATTTCACTTGACACTGATTTCAATAATTATTCATTATATTATTAAATAAACAGACTCAGTTGTGTTGTTGATCGACCCCATATAACTTACATTGTAGCAGTCCTTTATCTCTCGGTCCAGAATGTCAGTGATTCTTACATTGCCGTTCTCCGTGTTCACGGTAAACAGATCGATGGGAGGCTTGTCAGCTCCTTCTCCAGTTAGCGAGTATTCCACTATTTCTGTCGTTACCGTATCTGAGCGCATCTGGTGACCAAATATTAGGTTTTTAGTATATATTACATATATATATATTCAGTATGGATACGCAGGTTTTTTTCTGGGGGTATAGGGAATCAAGTCATATTATTTACCTTGGCAATATATTCTCTGTGAGTGTAGTCAACATTTTCTTGAAGCTCAGCGGGAGGAAGGATCCACTCCCTCTTCGTCCTGCTTGCCCTCTTCGTCTTCTTGGAGTTCATTGCCTCGGCATCAGTAATTAGAATCTGGAGGATATTAAGGTAACACGTTAGAATTACGAGAGTGGCTTACAATGTTTGCTCAAATGCAACACAAACCATGTAAATGAAGTTAATCTGCATTCATTCCCTTGTTTCCTTCCCTTTAGTTATGTTTTTTAGACACTGGTTTATCTTGGGGGAACTGTCCTTTGAGTTTAGAAAGTTATATTTCATGACATGATGTGCATATCATGATATGATATACGACTACATTCGCTAAAGAAGGCTTTAGGACTGGGTCTACAAAGGGAATGACGGGAAAACTGTATTGCCAAGATTTGGAGGCCGAGCTCTGAAAGGCACACCATTATGTCATCCATTTCCTTGTCGACATTTGAGATCAGATTTGAGATCTTACTTTCTTTTGGCTGAATCAGGCACATAGAAAAGGGGGAAAACTACACAGGCAATATTGTGCATAGGTGATTTAGACTTTGACATGTTTGCACTGTTTTGATCACAGTTTATTGTTTTTTTTCGCAAAACATTCATGAGGCATTGTATGGACATAGGTGTAGCTATTGAGTCTGTACAGGCCACTGATAAAGACATTATACTGGACCTATGAAAACAAACTGTTCATAGAAAAGAGAGATAGTCCCTATTGTAGCTCAATCCCGCAATGTTATAGGGTGGTACATTTGTACTCCACAACATCTAGGAGTTTAGTTTAGTTGGTTTGTGGGTTTAGGTAAGCTTGATAAAGGCAATTCATATCCAAATGTTGTTAGCTGACTGGGAAAACACTGCTAGAATATAGCAGTGGGGTTATACCTTTACGCTTAAATGTGTGACTAGTATTCTGTGACATTATACTATGTATAGTTATGTCTGCATGTGTATGCGTGTGTGTGTAAAATACAAAACATTATTTCAAATGCGTCCAATGTGTTACCGAAATGAAAAACATTGGCTGATATGCTACATTTTATTTATGTGGTCTGAAACACAACTGAAGCAGAGTGCAGAGAAAATCTCCTGGTCTATTATCTAATTAAAGATGGGTTTTAGAAGTTGGCTTACTAACTATCTTCTAATCTACTTACTATTCAACCCTCTAGTGGAATTGGCAACTTTTGTGAAATTAAAAATTATTACTTTTCTCTGTTCACGCACAAGCACAATGATATTAATTATATCAGACACATTAACTTTTCTTCTAAATACCATTACATCATTACCATTAACACTTTATTTGTATCTCTAACACCCCCGCAATCCCTAATCCAGACCAGGATTATCAATTATTCATACACACACACAACAGTGTTCTTTCACGGGCTTCATGCCATGTTAAGAGGTGTGTGTGTGTGTGTGTGTGTGTGTGTGCGTGTGCGTGTGTGTGCGCACGTGCACGTGTGTGTACTTACCACAGCTAGGAATAACAGAAGCAGCAAGCCAAACTCCCTCGCCATTGTGTTGAACGCCTTAACATCCACCACGTATCTCCGGGCCTCTTTGCACAATCGCGTTTTTGTTCTGGGTGATG
>OOFB01008103.1:0-16350 GCA_900323305.1 Trachyrincus murrayi | reverse complement strand
GGTGTCGGGTGTATGCTGTGACTATTTGACCTCCCAGGGCTCACCTCTTGATTTGCTCCTCTATCTGTCTGACCAATAGGGACTCCCCGCTGTCAACTCCCCCTCCCCCTCCCCCTCCTCCTCCCCCTCCTCCTCCTCCTCCTCCTCCTCCCCCCCCTCCTCCCCCTCCTCCTGCAGCCCCCCCCTGGCCTTCAGCAGGTGAAGCCTTGTTAAATACAATCACACCAAGCTTAATGTCAGGGGTCTCTTCAAAATCAACGGGCTGGAGTAGGAGAAAGAAACACACATGCTATGATTTAGCAATCTGATAAATACTGTAAAATCAGTTACATAAGCATTGGCAAACCCTAATGCTTGGTTGCATGAATACATGAAGAGGTATGGCTGACTGCACACATTTAAACAAATGTGTGTTTGAATAGACTTGGAAAAGAGTCGAAACACATTCAGCACCAGCCTTTCACATCATGTAGTCTGAGTGCTATTATTTTGTAATGCAAGCCATAGCTCATCTTCCCACAGATATGAACAGGTTGGTCAGGGATCGCACATTATGCAGGTCTGTAGTTTAACTAAGAGTTAAACAGCAAGTGTCATAGTTAAAACTCAGGTGTATCACACTACGGGTCTGCTCCATAGCATTGGCCATGCTGGTGTTCTGGTGTTAACCCAAGACGATTGTGATTGGTTTTCAGAAATACAAACAAGACAGAGCGTGTTTTTCCCCCTATCCCAGAATGATAATGGGTTCAGCCAGACCTTTCTCCAGCGCTGACACGGCGCTAAAGCGAAGTGTGGAGATAGGTCTGGCAATGCGAGCAGTGGCGTTGCGCAATACTTCGGGGCTCCCCCGCTGGTCGGACCATGGGGCCGAGGGGGTGTTGACAGCGCAGTTGCGGACCGGTTGACGGCTGACGGGCGGGCGGGGGGGGGGGATTTTATATATATATATATATATATATATCTGGTGGGGCCGGGGCCTCCTAAGCGCCGGGGCTCCCCCGCACCCCCTCCGCTACGCCACTGAATGCGAGGCCATAAATAAGTCTGTTGAACTGAAAGTCAGCTCCATGAAAGCGGTAACATTCCAAACAAGTTGTTACACCCCTGCACTTGCACAAGCATTTAGTGCAATATTATAATATATGATATGCTACAATATCCGCAAATAGTTTAAAGGCACAGAACTACCTTTTCCAACTTGAGTATTCCTTCGTTGGTTTCAGGATCTGTTTCAATGCTAAAAACGTTGTCATCGTTTCCAGTGATTATATTAAAAACGGCAAGCCAGTTGTCTGTATTTTCCTCGTCGTGGTCCATCGCTTTGAGTCTGACAACCTCCACGTGGGCTCTGTTCTCCACAATGCTGCACGAGTACTGCAAACACCAAAACACAAGCGAAAAGATAACCCTTCAATAGCATGGAATGACAATGTTAATGTTAGCTCATTTACATCTTCTTCATATTGATATCATTCACCTATTCAACAAAGTCATTGAATACAATGCGTACTTCGATGCACCAACACGCATTCCTTTTTCACAAAATCCCTTTTTTATCTACTTTCGTAGCATCAATGTAGAGAGAAGAAAAGTCGTTCAACCTCATCTTTCTCCAACGTGGGTTTGTGGTCATTAATGTCCGTCACTTGGATTTTGACGGTGGTGGTGGCAGTATGTCCCCCCGGCGCTCCGTCCATATCTGCTCCTTCGATGGTCAGTGAATAGAAACTCACTCGCTGGAGACAATAATATCACCAGGAATAAAAACAGCATGACTATCATATTATGTAAGTAGGCCTATGATGCACTCCCAATGCTATTTCACCTGTCTTTAAAATCTTTAAAACGAAAAATTTGCCCTCTTAGGTCCAAATTGGGTTACCTATAGTTTAATTACTTCCAAAACTTCAATGTAGATAGGCTATTTTTCATATATTTACGCCCCAAAATGTATTAGTGTTTGCTTCTGGTATACGGCTGTATTATGTAGTTATGACACATGCCTGCGCTGGCGTTAAACTGACTATTTTGTCTGATTACCTTGCTCTGTTGCCAACTGTAACTCATAGCACGTGATTGACAGCTAGCTTTGGTTTTCGACGGATTCAACGATCAAGGCGAGGCTCTAGCCACCGCGACAAACCCTCACACGTTTTGACCTCCGGTTTTATGCAGACGCCTCACGACAAGACGTTTGAAAAATGCCATCTGACTTCCGTTGGATAGGGCCTTTAAAAGTTTTGGACGAGTTAGGCCTACCTCTCTGTCTAAGGTTGCCTCTTTGACGTAGATGAATCCTCCGTCTCTTTCTATGTTGAAATGGTTGGAGTCATCGAGGGGCTCCTGCTTTATAATGCTGTACGCAATCCTTGAGTGGAGCGTGTTGACCTCGTCAGCGTCTCTTGCGGTCACCTGAGCCACCAGGGTCCCTATGGGAACAAATGGAAAGATTTGTGCTTAACAATAACCCAAAAAAGTTCAAGTAACTAAGTTAAAATAAGTCACGGTTTTAAAATCTGCAGCCAAACTCAATGATAAGAGGTCTAAGCGGGGGGGGGGGGGGGGTACATTCACTTATCCAGAAGGAGAATGAGCATAAAAAGTATGTAACTTACGCTTACAATTTTGGAGTGGACTTAACCTTGTAACACATAACACCTATAAACAAACCCACAACCAAGCTGAAGCTATAAAGCGATTTGAATAAATGATTTGTAAAAAAGTCTACAACCACAACAACCCCCGACTGTACAGTTATTTTTTATTATTTCTTAAACAGAATACAAAATAATATGCATCACTAAAATATACATACAAACCCCTCCCCTCACTCTAAAGTTTAGAGTGAGGGTTAAGAGTCTAAACCCTACAACTCGTCATCACCGCATACACAACTGGTCTCGGTTGTCAACATAAATACACTCCATCGTATGCATTGGACACAGATATTTAGAACAAAACCAAAACCAAACCATCGAGAAACAACGAAGTACGCCACAAGTACATATTTTTGTCCAGGAGCTACGACCGCAAATAAACCCCAGCTGGTCGGTATGAATTAGAGATGTAATTATCTTTTTTTAACCGGTTTGCTAGGATTTTGGAAATTATTTTAAAGACAGAAATTGGGCACTAATTCTTACAAACACAAGGGTCTTCACAAGTGCCCAAAAGGTCTGCCGGTGAGATGGTGCAGGAAGGTGTACCTGAACTCTGTTAGACTGTCGTTGAATTTATTTAAAGAATGTAATGGGCAGGAAAACAGCCATGGTCGTTGACTGTTCTCCACCACCCCAATCCAACCTAGTTGACAGCCAGCTCATTCGTATCATTGACAAGAAGATGTGTTCATTCAATGGACTATATAGTACACTTGTAAGGGTCCTACCTGGTGGGACGAGATAGTACACTTGTAAGGGTCCTACCTGGTGGGCTTGACTCAGTCACTCTGGCATCAGGCGTTGGCACAAAAACAGGCGTGTTGTCGTTCTCGTCCTCCACCTTAATCCTCAGGTCGATGCTTTCTTCGGCCGCCGTCCCGTTATGGAATCGGGCCACTCCGGTAAGCTGCCGCACAGAAGACGCAAACTATTGTCAGAGAAACTGCATGTCTAAACATAAGCCTGCCATAGGCCTGCCAGGACTCAAAACTCAGTGCTGCGGGACGTTGGGTTAATGATCTGATTGATTTGATTTGTTGATCACAGCACTAGATGAGCAACTTTAGAAAATATATGTGCAAACCGAAGACTTTGACAAGCCTTTAATCATCATCACACATGACCGATGAACCACTTTAATCCTCGTACGTGATCGATGCACATGATTGTATTGCACTCACGATGTACAAATCCCTCTCCTCTCTGTCGAGAATGCCAAAGATGCGGACCAGTCCAGTGGTCTCTTCCACAACAAACAGGTTGATGGGCTCCTCGCTGGCCCCATGGCCCATCAGGGTGTAGTACATGGTCTCTTGGGCATCCATGTCTGACCTAATCTGGGGATTATGTAAACATGGCATTTTTTGGACCACAGAATTGGACAACATAAAAATGTCTATGTATAAAAAAAAAAAGAATATGAGACAGTAGAAAGTGGGCAATAACATCTAAATTGGCAGATCTGGAAAATGATATATATATATATATATATATATACACACAGTATATATAATTTTCTCTATCTATGTTGTCTGCATAGAATTGAAAGGAGCCATTTTTTTCTGAATAATGTCAACGAATGGATGCATTTCAAAACGTTCATTTAATAAAACCTTTTTTTTGACATGGCGTTATAAAACGGCATTACGTAGGCCTACTGGGTCCCCATACCTTGGCTACATATGGTTTATCCATGTAGTCCTGATTCTCTCTGAGACGTTGCGCTGGGATAACCCAGTCCCTTCTTTGGCGTCTCAACGCACCACGCACATGGCTCCCGCCGCCCCGCGTGGTCCCAGACAGCTGCAAGAACGGTAGTTCATGAGGCGTTTATAACTAACTTTATTCTTTCATTGCCTCACCTTGTTTCAAAAAAGCGAATGTGCAACATTTCCTATTTCAATGTAAATGTGCAATAACGTTTTCCATATTCAATATTTCACGTGTGTCAAAGTGAAATCACTTAGATAAACATCTCACATGAATCTGAATATCCTATTAAAATAATTAGCATTTTAACCAATGTTTAATGTCAACACGCCTGACACTGGGAAATGCCATTTCAATGTTATTAATTATTAGTTACAATATGTTATTAAAGATATGATGGTATGACGCTATACCTCACTTTACACATATAGGTTTTTTTTGCTCCTGGTGTAACAAAGAAAATAAACAATTTTGAAGGTCCACTATAATTGCAATTGCAGTGGCCTCAAACAATATTTGATGTTTTCCGTATACAATCTGACATGTACACGTATAATAAACGTGTAAAAACATATCAAAAGTACTCGAGATGGACCCTATGTTTTGGGTCCCTTCTTCAGCTGTTAAACTATTTTTACTGGGTTATTACTACATAACCTTTATATATAATATAGGTACTGTTCCATTTATTACAAATAATAATTTTTTTGCTTAAATTATATAACTAATCTTATATTTATTTTAAGTTAGATACATTATATATATTCTCCTGAGTGGACCTTAAATTCGATCAATTATACCAATACAGTTACTTACAAATGCAAACACACATGTGCCAGCATATCTGAACAGATCTTGTTCAGTCATCCTTCTTAATGTATGAATGATGTAATCAAATCAATATAGAGGAGAACTCACCATGATAGCCAGATAAACCACCAACACGTTTGCTGGGGAAAATATCATGGCCCGTTCCTGTTTTTGTTGCAGAAGACCCGCAACCCGCACTGCATCCAGGCTTGTTCGCTAATGGAATATGTTGGTGTGACAGGAGAAGTTTATCTGTAAAGTCTGGTCACTAGACCCTCCTCTCTCCCGGATGAGTTCTTGTCTTCTCTCAGTGTGGACTTTCCATCGTACAGAACGGTTACCCCTCCCCCCGCCTGTGACCACACCAGCAACCTGTGATTAACTGTGACTGAGTTAACGTAACGTTAGGGAGCATTGTTACACGCGTGTTACACGGAGGGACTGTGTAACACGCCTTTAACCTGACCTCTCTGTACATGTGTGAAGACTTTTACACTACTTACACTACTACTACTACTAATACCTTGTTACCTCTACTGCAGTACGACTTTCACAATACGCATTAACTTAATTAATTGTGAATTAAAAATACACTCGTACACGTAAAATGTGTATGTGCTATGTCCTCATGCGTCAACACTATGTGGACGTATCCCGAGCTGCTTCATCCTATTGAATGTGTTTTAGAAGAAGCTATATTGTCCATTGTGCAAGCCCTGTCTTGAAACTTTGCATTCCTTTAGGGGCGTTCACTGAGTTACCAAACACAGCCATCATACTTGACATTGGCCGATAGATTTATGTCCTTCCTATATGTCACACGTATACTGTACATCAGGATAACATCAGTTGCCAGATAGCTAGTAGGCCTACTGTCAAGTTCCAGAAGGAGGCAGAAACAATATTTAGACGATCGACAATTAACGTTACACTGCAGCAACTTTTGAAAATAGTATAATCATTTGTATGGAAATTTGTATTTTATTTAATATTTTTATTACAATTTGTTAGCATTCTACAAATACTGAAGCCTTTTAGTGCTAAAAAAATAACTTTGTTTTAACAGTGCTATACATCTGCAGTTTGCAAGAGCATGACGTGTTTGGCTTCAGTCAAGCTGGGTGCAGTCTAGAAAACAATCTGGAAAAAAGGTAAAACAAATAAAAAAACATAATCTAGAAAAAAAAACACCAACATTCTGTGAACATTTCCCAGTTCATCATAGACTAATGTACATGTACCATGATCAGCAAACCCTGTATCTAATAAACCTTTTGTAAGCAAAATAAAATAAAAAAGTCTACCGTGAAGCACCATAAACATACACAACACAACATTTGCCGAGTGACGAATTACAACTTTCCAGTTAAATCTGTTAGTTCTGCGTTGCACGGCATGCTAACAGCAACTTCTGAACTAACTGCCTGATGCACACTCTAAGAGAATTGGCTGGATAACGTGTGGCTTTGTTTCTGGAATGAATCCACTATTTAACAGTTAATGCTAA
The DNA here is from genome assembly GCA_900323305.1 of Trachyrincus murrayi. NCBI lineage: Eukaryota > Metazoa > Chordata > Actinopteri > Gadiformes > Macrouridae > Trachyrincus > Trachyrincus murrayi. The sequence goes on along the minus strand of OOFB01008103.1, from coordinate 9,660 downwards.
TCCGATTGTTGATGTGGCTTTGGGAAATCGTTTATGTGGGCAACAGAGCTCGGCGTGTTATATTACAGTTGTTTGGGGTATTAGGCTACAGCTGAGAGTTCATCAAAACATGTTTACATTTGTTTTGAATGCAAAGTACAAACAACATTGTGAAACACAGGAGCTACTATGTTCTAGTAGGTAGGTGCAAGGCAGTGGTTTGGTTAGGAAATACTTTCCAATAAAATCCTCCGATACGAATACTTAAAAGTCAGACTAAGGACACACATAAACAATATGTCTGTATATATTATTAGATGACACGCATTGAATGATTGATACCCAGTTGTGTTTTTACTAAAACCTAGAATTAGCTCTGCGTGCGTTTGCATGAGATGTATCTCATCATCTGCTGCAACTTGCCCTCTACCAATAAAAGGAGATATGCCCTGTTTTACAGCATCATCTTGAATGTGATGTAGAAACGGGAACTTAACGTGCCTGAACCTGCCAGAATACTTTGAACTTGCCAGAATACTTTAAAATGTTCCAACTTCACGGTTGACTCAATACGATGACACCTCTAGTGAATAATCTTCTCAGTGGTAACGACTCTTTTTTTGTGCACGACCGACTTGACAGGGGTGAAAGTGTTGCTCGTGGTGCTGGTGGTACGCTTGGTCCCACTCTGCTCTGTTCGCCCCGGAAGACGCGAAGCACCCATCTGGACCGAGGATGCAGAGGCCACGCCAGCGTTGTGGACCAGTGACCCTTCGCCGATGTTCTGCCCCGCCACCACCAACCTTCTCTGGGAAGCCGACAGACCACCATTGAGGGTACCACCCCGAACCAGGTACGTCTGCCCGTGACCCTGGAGGATCTGCTGGGAACCGGCAGGGACCTGGCCTTCCACCACCATCATGCCCTGGGGAAGGCTCCCTGTGTGGATCACACCGCCGCCGCCTTGGCCCACACTCTGGCCCTGCATCACCAACCCCTGAGTGGCTCCGAGTTGGCCTCCGTTCACCACCATCATTCCCTGCATGTTGGTTGTCGCTGGGCTATTAGCTAGGAACATGGTGTTTTGCATCTGCGGCTGGACGATGTAGTGCATGGGCTGCATTACAGGCGCCGTGGTGTAGTAGACAGGCTGTGGTTGCATCAGAAGCGTCTGGCCTTGGCCTGCCATGCCTCCTCGCACTGCGTTCACACCTTCCAGCACGGTTTTAGAGCTGTGGGACGAGTTCCTGACCACACGGTGTTCTGTGTTTTGTGTGATGGTCTGGGGCTTGAGGGGAAGCGATGGGAGAGGCTGAGGTTGGGGTTGAGGTTGGGGTTGGAGTTGAGGCTGCTGCTGAGTAGAGACCGTACTTCTCACTGTGGTTGTGGTGTCAATGGCTTTTGGAGGGGTTATCATGTTCAGAGGAGCGTTGAGCACTGGTTTGACTTCAGTGTTCGCCTCCTTGCCGCTGCACACCTCGGCCAGGGTCTTGAACTTGGGTCCCAGGTTGTCCAGGAACTGCAGGTCGTTGTCAGCTTCCAGGAGGCTGCAGCAGCCCACGGACCCAACAGGCGAGTCCTGGCCCTCGTAGTCATACACAAGCAGGCTGTCCTTCACAGCCAGGCTCTCTGGTGCAAAGCTTGCCTTCTATAGAAAGAAAAACACAATTTACAAGAACAGAACATAAGCACGACGATGACACTCAATTAATATTACATTCGTCCTGTAGACATGCACACAAATATAATAAGATAACAATACTAGAGTCGCTATTAATGGTGGAGCAGAGGTTTGCAATCCTGGTGTAAAATGTGACTTTTGACTTGTAGGCCAAACAGGCACTGTTCCTCACCTGCGTGTAATAGTGTCCCAGGTAGCTCTCCGGCAGAGCGAATCCATCATACTTTTCTGCCGCTGCGGTCTCCCTGCCGTCAAACTCTGAATAGTTCCCTTCCCCTCGTCTCCACGTTCCAGTTCCGTAGCCGCCTGCTAAACTGTCTTGATAGAACACACCTCCCATGGAGGAAGTGGACTGTTGGAACCCGAACATCATGGGCCCAAGTGCCTGGTGCTGGGGACCAGCACCAACCATTTTGCCCATCTCACCATCTATCTGTGTTGGCATAGTGAGCAATGGGACGGCCTGTTCAAACAAAGAGCAAACAAACGTTAGAACGTTAGAACCGGACAATGTCCGACCATGGGGAGATCTAACAAAGTAGTATCATCACATCATATCATAGTACATCCCACACACCACAGGAAGCCAAACGAGCATCATGGGATTCATGACTGTGTGTCATGAGACGTTGTCACAGGTAACATTTAATATCGTGTAACATTTGGTAGGAGCATAATACGAGCGTCTATCGCATAGCAAGTACCAAGATCACTCTACTACACTACAGTGCTTTTGGTTTATGGATGTGAACCTTTAGTATTGTTATATTATAGTATTACCGTGTTCTCGCCTTGGCCCTCCGTGTGGTATGTCATGAGGTTTGGTTTGGTGTCGAAGGGCATCTCGGCAAAGCCTCCTGGGAAAGCCCCAGGTCCTCCACAATGGCAGAACAGTAGTAACAGAGGGATGACTGTAAATAAAAAAATAGCTTTCAGTTTCTCGGATACCTCGAGTACGGTCTGTACCATATAATTATTAAGGATAGTCTAGGTTAGGGACTCCAAGACAAAAGGTTCTGGGTTCAAACCCCAATGTCAGCAGTGTGCCTGTGTACCTATACTCCCGCCTACCAATGTAGACAAATGATAATATTGGTGCCCAACCAAGAATCTAAAATACATGAGTATTCCCAAATACCCAATGGTAAGTCTCAAAGAGCAGCTCAGTACAACAAGTACATATTTGTATGGAACTAATTCAATGAGGAAAACTAATCATCTTTATGTTAAAGTAATCTCCTTTTAGCCTATTGTAGCTTTTGTTCTTGTGCCAGATCTGCCTTCATATTTTTTCCCATACCCACAACACAACAGAAGTGTGGGAAATGCAACCCATACAGCGGTTATATATTAGCACTACTCGTCTGGGCTTGCAGGAAGGGTAGGGCCCAGCTAGGCCGGGTGTGACACATCTGTGTCTGTGTTATACGTTTGAACAAAACTGAATACTGAGTATGACTGAGTGAGGTTCGGCCAAATGGTAGGTAATGTCGTGTGAATGCAACTCACGCAGCAGCGTTAGCAAGCCCAAGAAGATAAGGCCGATCGCCGCCGGTCCGAGCTCCGACCCTTTGCTGCGACGACCTTGGGCGCCCAGCGGGCCGCACAGCTTCCCGTCCTCGCAGGTGCACACGTCCACTTTGACCTTCTGCTGCTCGGGACACGCCATGCCCTGCTGGTCTTGTATCTCCACGGTCACCTCGTAGGAGCCGGGCCACAGGGCTTTCTGAGACCTCAGGATGGCCGAGGTTTCTGCCAGACACACATTTATTCATTTAGTTGGTTATTTATTTGTTTATAGCACATTTTAAAAGACATGAAGCACAAGTAGAGGGTACCGTCATACTTCCTACCTCCTCCAGTATTTTAGTCAGTGTTTCTAAGCTTCTTGTTGTTGTTGATGTCAGCCAACTTACTGCTAAAAGTTGATATGGTGACAAATATCCAAAGGTAGCATTTGTAGCTTCTAGTAAAAAGTGTCCTAGATGGCACACCTACATATTGTGATTACATATATAACCCATGTTGTTATAATTAAAGTAAACTGTAAAACATATCGAACATTTACAACACATAACGATTAACTATTATATTTCCATTGGATGTAATAAAGATCATGTATTAGCTAAAGTACAGTGTATGTTAAATTAACGTGAACTGCAGAACTCCGAATAAGCCTCACTAGCACCTTTGCTTTGTTGTTGTCTATTAATCTCAGAACACATCGAAGAATAATTGTTTAGTATGACGATAATTTCATGATTTTATTCTTTTTAACTGTACTATCAATCTGTTCCCTCCTAAGTCCTTGTTCTCTTGTTACTATTTTATGCCTGCCCAATTGTCATGAATAGCAGTCCCTGGAAGTAGGAAACCTTCCCGTGTGTTCCTTCTCAAGATTTATTTCTTGTCCCAATGGTTTTGGGGAGTTTTACTTTAGAGTTTGTTTAGGATTAGGGGGCTAACAGTACTACTATGTTATAGCAGAACTTCCGGGGGGAGACAGCACAGGAAACCAGAAACTACAAGGGGCGGAGTTACGCCTTGTTTCCTGTTCCGTTACGGAGATATTCTACCGAAGAAAACCCATTTGCGCAAGTGGATGAAGCTTTGAGAAGGGGATTTTAATAAGAAGGGGATTTTAATAAGTGTATTTCTGCAGTGGCCACACGGTGTTGATTTGAAACCTTTACAGACACTTTTTTACAGTTTACTGCTGCTGGCCCAGTTTGTGTTCACCAATTACGCGCTTACAAACCCCCGCCTCCAGCAACGTGATTGGTCAAAACAAATATGAAGCGAAAGAAAGTGAAACGCCCCGGCTTGAGCTCGTCTGCCATCATATTTTAGATATTAATCTAAAGCCAGATTTTTTTAGACTATTATAATCCCATCCTGGTCCTTTTACCATTGAGATGCTCCACGTCCCACTTGCCCTCAGTACCCTCCGGGACAATGAAGAAGTGGAAAGGAGCCGAGTTGGGGTCGGCGTCCTCGTCCACGGCGGTCACGGTGACAGCGTTAGCGATGGTGCACATTGTCTGGACATTGCTGGTCAGTTTCGGGCAGTGGTCGTTGAAGTCCTCCACCTGGATGGCGATGGTTCCCGTGGCTGTTTTTGAGGGCATGTCTAGACACGGATGAAGAAAATACTATCATCAATATCAATCTACTTTTTGATATTTGTAAAAGCTGTTCGGGTAACGTATGTATTTATTTATAGTTAGTTGTATTAGTTTTTTGTTAGTTTGATTTGTATTCTCATTCATTTTCTTTTTTATTCCTAATATATTCCATTGAATGAAATCTAATTTGTCGTTGTGTAATGTCCCATCGATGGCCTGAGGCTATGACCTAAAGCACTGAGTGAAGGATGACACTAGGGGGCAGCATTTACCATCGGAAATGCAGAGCAGGCTGGCGTAGTACGTCCCATTCACCAGGAACGGGGACTCCCTGTCGGGCATCTTGTTCAGCTTAATCTCCGCTGTCTCCGGGTCGATGATCAGCCAGTTGTCAGGGTCAGACCCTTTTGCATATCTGCGAAGAAGCAGAAAAAAAAAACCTTCAGAAAGTGTGTGTGTATCGCGCATGTGCAAATGTATTTCCTGTATTACAAAAAAGGATTCTGTATGGATTGTATCCGATCAGCATAAAGGGATTTGAACTCTTGAGTGTGCCGTGCAAATGCATTGGCTGCAGTACAGGTGGGGTGGCGTGGTAGACATCAGAATACATGTTTGTGTTTCGTATGTGTTCATAAATGAGTGCATGTGCTGACCTAACGTTCTCGGCCACTTTCCCGGTGTCTTCGTCTAGTGCTGGGTATTTGGTGAGGACATCGTTAAGGCTGATGCTTCCTCCCTCCGAGATGGGGATGGCTTTGACCTGGGGGTCGAACCGCGGCCCCTCGGGCTGGTTCTTAACGTTGATCTTTATTGGGTAGGACTTGAATGGTCCAGTGGTGCTTCCTGTTCCTCCTCCTCCTCCTCCTCCTCCTCCTCCTGCTCCTCCACCTGGTCCACCTCCTCCTGCTGCTCCTCCTCCTGCGCCTCCTCCTCCTGCTCCTCCACCTGGTCCACCTCCTCCTGCTGCTCCTCCTCCTGCGCCTCCTCCTCCTGCTCCTCCACCACCTCCTCCTCCACCACCTCCTCCTCCTCCATCTCCGATTAAATCAACTCCAGTGTTGGTCCCAGCCCCAGGGCTGAACATCTGGGCTCTGTTCCCCACAGACAGGCCTAACTCAATGTCTTTCACGTCCTCGTAATCCACACTCTGTTGCAGAGACACATAATCACACACCATGAGTAACGCAGAACAGTTCTGTGATATGGTTCTGCAGAATATATGTATGTTATGCCATTAGGACATTTGATATTAGCCTACATATAAATAAATCAGTCTATAATGCATAGTAAAATATTAAACAGTCTTTTTTTTTCTCCTTTTTTGTTTTTGACCCTACTAATTAAAGTTTGAGCCTATCGGTATATTTAAAATTTTCACATATTATGTAAAAAAATGGAAAAGCAAATGGTAGAACGGCATATTATTTGTACAGTTACGCTCCCAGTTGTTATGGCCTACCTTGTCAAGCATGAGGATGCCTTCGTTGGTCTTGGGGTCCGTCGTGATGCTGAAGTAGCCCGCCTCGTTGCCTTTGACGATATCAAACACGGCGTCCCAGTTTTCTGTATTTTCAATGTCCAGGTCCTGTGCTTTGATTCTCATAATCTCCACGCCTTCAGTGTTTTCCATAATGCTACCTTCGTACTGCAGGGTGAAACCAATGCTTTATCAGCCTTTAAATATGATTCACTATCTATTATAATAAACACTTTGTCCAAATTACGCCCATCCTCCTCGTCTGTATTCCACGTTGAGGTGGTATCACCCAGGATATTTTATTCTCTAGTTACTTGCAGGGAATTCAATTAAATGAACCATTCAGCCTCAAAATAATTACTCAATCTGCACAGACGTGTGTGTGTGTGTGTGTGTGTGTGTGTGTGTGTGTGTGTTATAACCCTTTATGTGTCAAGTGATCATAGTGTTCTTTGACGTCACCTAAGCAATAGTGTTATGGATGTTAAAATCAATCCTAGCTTGATTGTTTTGTGATTTTCTACTGTCTAGTGTGTAGTGCAACAACAACAACAACAACAACGAGACTATACATATATACAGTCGGCCTTGTATCAAACAAACCTGCTCTTTCTCCAGGGTGGGGACGTTGTCGTTCACGTCCCTGATCTTAACCGTGACGGTCCCTGTTGCCTTGTTGCCTTCTGGTTGACCGTTCAAGTCTTGTCCCACCACCGTCAGAATGTAAGTGTCGTGAGTCTGAAACACACCAACAGTCCTTGAAATGAACACTTGCATTGAAAGGGTTTGTCCACTGGTTCCCACTGGTTCCCTGCATCTTTCCAGCAAGTTGTCCTCGCTTTGAGGTTAGCTTCTAAGCTGTGACATCACAACTGGTGCTCATTATAATATAACCAACTCAATATGAAACAATATTAGCAATGTGGTTATGTATCTGTGTACCTCTCTGTCCAGGGTGGGCTGTTTGACGAACAGATTTCCACTGTTGTCAATATAAAACATTTCCTGCCCTCCTGGGGTTTGCTCTGTGATCTTATATGCGATCTGTGAGTTTATATTTCCAGGCTCGTCTGCGTCCGTCACAAGGATTTTCGTTACAAAAGCACCTGCGAAAACATGTGAAGTAGAGCCATAGAACTAAGCAACACTCATTCAAGAAAATCGACTGTTCGTTCAGTTGTTCATTTTGTAGTTTACCTCATTGCAAAATGTTTTTAAGGGCGTCAAACACTTGCCTGTTGGGCTGAGTTCGTCGACCGACGCTTCTGGAATTTCAGCAAAAATGGGCGAGTTGTCGTTTTGATCCAGAACGACGATCTTGATGTCAATGTTGTTCTCTGCCGATGAGCCGTTTCTGTATGTGGCCTTGCCAGATAGCTAAAAAAGCAAAGGTGTATGCAGATGAAGATGTGATTATTATTATTATCACTATGACTGCTTCATCACTCCAACCTCCATTTATCTTTCCCCCTCTTATTTATATATTTGTATTTTTTTTTTACAAAATCATTTGGTTATTATTGATAACACAATGGGTACACGCATGAATGAATGCCAGAGCTACAGGCATGAGGTCCTTATTGGAAACCATGGCAGTGTGTGGTAAGTCAGAAATCCCCCTTACGTTGTACTGATGGATGATCTCTCGGTCCAGATTACGTGTTATCTTCACCAATCCAGTTTCGGGGACGACAAAAAACACATTGTAAGGAGGCTTGTCAACACCCTCGCCGTGCAGAGAATACTGGACATCCCCAACGAACGCTTCGTTGTCGGATCGAATCTAAAAAAGAAAGTAGACAATTTGCTGAATGCAATCTTTGAACACGTGTCAGTGTTTTGTAAGTATTCATGAATACATGTGAGCAGTGCTGCTGCTGAACATACCTCACATCTTCACATCAGAGCTTAGAGAGTGTTAGGTATACTGGGAACGGAAATTAATGAAGCGTTGTTAATTACCTTGGCAATGAATTCTTTTACGGTGAAGTCTGTGTTTTCCATCAGTTTGGTTGAAGGAATGACCCATGTTCTTTTTCTTCGCACAAGATCGCCTCGGAAATTAGCCTTTACCACATCAGTGAGAATCTGCAGCCACGATGGAAAGATATGTTATAGGATAAGATAGGCCTATGTCTTGATTTAGATGTCCGTGGGCCACATGTAAACCTAAATATGGATGATTATTGTATGATTGTATGATTCCTTAACATTTGACCATGTCTTGCTTCATATAAGAGCACTTGGTGAATTGAATTGTACTTTCTATTATCACATGGCATTTATATATATGCATCCTACAGCTTGAATATTATTAAGTGTCAGTTAACCTATTTTAGAAACCTCAATATAGAAAAAACATCTACATATAAACGTCTACATATAGTGCTTCCAAACACTTCAATGTTATTTAAACAGCATGGGGGGGCGGGTGAATTGATGACAATGCATTACTTTGAGCCATGTCAGGCACCACCCTGCCACTCCTAAAAATAACTCCTTTGGTTATTTTTCGACCTGTGACATATGGACTTTGGATAGAAAGAGAGAAAAGCGGGTTGTGGGCTAAGGAGTGGCCACATATCTCTTCATATCTCTTCATATCTGTTCTGTGTGCTATTTGTACAAAGGACATATGGTCTGGAGCTTGGTGTAAAGTTTCTGACAGTTTTTTTTTAAATTGTATTTTATCATCCAGATTATCCCACAGTAGCCATACCTCGCATTGCACTGCATCCCTACAGTGAGGCAACATGAGGCATGTCGGTGAACTGCGTTGCTATGGCAACCTATAGTCTGGTGCACAACAGGAAGAGTTCAGAGCAACCCTGTAGGACCGAGTGACGTCGATGAAGTAGCCTCGGTTCATCGATAGACAGGCTTATTGAGCCAAACTAAACTAAAGACATTATAGTAGGTCAGTAAGTTATAAGTTATAAACAGACCAGTAAACAACACATCAGCGACGACGTGAGTCTATTTATTACTTCTGGTTCAACACTCACCGCCAGCGTCGCCAACACCGCCAACACAGAACCAACTCTCCTCATGACCGAAGTCGTATCCTGTAGTCGTCTGGAGGAAAATAATCCAATCGGAAACCATCCGCTGCTGCCGACCTTAGTCCACGGATGTCTTTAGATGATGTGTGTGTGTAGAGTACAAGTCCTGAGTCAGTCTGAGCAGGTAATGATACGACGATGGTAATATGAGGACTCCGCGTCACGGACACATCCACACCCTCTGTGTGTGTGTGTGTGTGTGTGTGTGAGAGAGAGAGAGAGAGAAAAAGAGAGTCTTCGGTGTTGAAGTCAACAAGAATTAACATTCCCGAACTTGCTATTGTTGAATGAACGTCTAGCTTTGATGTGGGCGTGGCTGGCCAGAGATGATAT
>OOFB01008098.1:8499-19869 GCA_900323305.1 Trachyrincus murrayi | reverse complement strand
GGCTCTCTCACTCTCTGTGGTGGGTCGGCCCTCCTCTGCCACGGTCAGACTGATCTCTGATATACTGCAGAGAGAGAGAGAGAGAGGTACAACATGTGTAGAGAGAGAGAGAGAGAGAGAGGTACAACATGTGTGTGTAGAGAGAGAGAGAGAGAGAGAGAGAGAGAGAGAGAGAGAGAGAGAGAGAGAGAGAGAACCTGGTGAATCACTTTTGTAAAGTGTCATGAATGGCTGAAAGCGTGCACGTGTGTGTGTGTGTGTGTGTGTGTGTGTGTGTGTGTGTGTGTGTGCGTGCATGCACTCAGGTCTGGAGCGCGACATTTTAACACATCTGAACCCTCGGTCATAAAATATTGGATTTATTTGTTTCTATGGTGAAGGTATTTCTTCGTGCTTGAACCAAATGAAAAGAGGGGAATGTAATTCATGCAGTGTGTTTATATGCACACTCCTGAACACCTAATCTGTTTTTAGACATTATTGACCTACGATGTCGTAACGCACTTTCGGACATCTGTTATGTAAAATCTAATGCTGGATCTAAACATCTTGTAATACCTCGACATGCAAACACTGTGCATGTAAATGTATCCAACGTGTGTGTGTGTGTGTGTGTGTCTGTGTGTGTGTTACCGGCTGTGTCTCATTTGGTTTCCCTGTGAGGCCTTGATCAGTATGTAGTCCACGTAGAACAGAACGTCCATGAAATCTTCCCGGGTCATGGACCGCCCATCGGCATGCTTCCATTCATGCTGGACACACACACACACACACACACACACACACACACAGACAGACAGACAGACAGACAGACAGACAGGAAGGAAGGGAATTAATACATTGTCAAACATTTACAATGTTCTACGTTATTCTTGTAATGATAGAATGTATGTATTTATTTTGTTAAGAACGTGTACATAAAAAAACAACAACCTGGAATAATTTCATTTTAAACCGTATATATATATACATATATATCTTTCTATAGCTTTCCTCTTACCTCTGTCATGTCAATTTCATGGCGGGTGAGCTGTCCAATCTGCAGCCCCGGTGTGTGACGCGTCATCATCTTGTCTTTGCTGGGCCCGCCCCTGACGATCACCTGGGGCTCATAGGAGGAGGGCCCCGTCTCCTCCCTCGCCTCGTAGTAGACGGCATACTTGAGCTGTCCGCCGTAGGCTGTGATCTGCATCATGGCATGGACAACGTGAGGGAGGCTTTGACATACAGAGTAGAATATAGAAATAAAGATGGGAAATACAGTAGATGACATTTAATTTAGTCAAGATCGACCCTTCAATTTCAAGATTTACCCCTTAATTTCAAGTCTGCACTTCCATTTAGCCTTTTCCATTCTGGAGTTGTGTTTGTATCCTGATTGAATGCTGACACCCGCACCAAGATTAATTCCTTGCACATTTCTAATCTCTAATTTGTACCCGGTCTTTTAATAAGTACGCTTGTCTGCACGGCCAATACAAAGGTAACACACGTTTACAGCCAGCAGGACCGGCTCTTTCTCAAGTCAGTGTTATTTGTATCGCCCTTAATCACATCGTTAGTCTCAAAGAGGGCTTTCCTCACCATAGAGCCCTTGAACTGCTCCGGTAACCTCCAGTAGTAAGGCTCGGTCAGGGCCGAGCTGACCAGCTCCGCGTGGGCCAGGATCTCAGGGTGCTGGAAGCTCACCCCGGTCCTCGTCTCCACGCTGTTGGACTTGTCCACCAGGGGGAGCACCGTCTGGTCCGGTTTCAACGCGAGCTTGAAGGAAAAAAGAAATGATTGCAATGTAAAAAAAAAAATACATTAATAATCTGTTATTGTTGAGTTGGAAATTAATTTGCATGAGTAAAGGGCACAGGAAGTGGTGTATCAAGCATCAAGCGAATTATGCAAAGTAAAGAGTAGAAATATACTATATATATATATATGTTGTCACTTTTTAGCAGATTCACATTTTGTTCATTTTACCTTAACTGCTCTCTCTTTCTCCCATTCTGGTGGTATTTCATTTAACTTTATCTTTAGATCGATATTCACACCACACATTCCCTTTTCCCTTTATTTCTCTGTCTGTATGCCTGTGTGTGTGTGTGTGTGTGTGTGTGTGTGTGTGTGTGTGTGTGTGTGTGTGTGTGTGTGTGAATAATATAGGGGTGTATTATTGACAGTGGGCTTTGGCCAAGAGGACGCATTCAGAAATAGAATCGTCTACCGCTACAGCCTAGCACTGCCTGACATAACCAATCTCACTCTGCCTCATTCTCTCGCTCTCTGTCTCTCTCGGTCTCTCTGCCTCATTCTCTCTCTCTCTCTCTCTCTCTCTCTCTTAAGACTCCATTTCTCTCAACTGTCTTTTTATAACCCTGAAAAATGATATGTGAATATTGAGGAAAATAATATTAGACTTATGATAGGAGGGGGTGCCATGTGGTTGGGCAAACGCATTTCAGAGAGACCCATCTATTTACCACAGCTACAGTGCACAGTGGCAGCTGTGAAAGTCAAAATCAAAGTGGAAGCTCCGACTCTTCATCCCTCTGTTATTCTCTCTCTTGCTCCGTGGCCCGAAATCTGAGTGAGTCTCAGATGTATACTGTGCCAACTTATGTTATATTTAAATGATTTTTCGGTCTGAAACACTGACGCTATGCCATCCCTTTTATAGGTTTTATCAAAAATAAAATATGAAAATATTCTGCTTTTTTACTTTATTATATATTTTATACACTTTATTATTATTATATATAGGCTACTTATATATATTCTTAATGTAATTTCAATGTTTCTTCTCTACAACGTATATGTTTCCCTATTGTAATTAAGAATTGATTATACATGTTTATATTTATATATTATAATTATACTTTTCGATTTTTCTTTTCTATTCTCGGGAGTTTGTAGGAGGTTATAGTTAGCTTTCCCAATAGCATGTGTTACAGAAGGGCAGGCGGCTAACTAAAACTACTTTGCAAAGCCAACACTTGTTGAAGGTTTAAGTCAACATTTCATGCTTCTAAACTTAAGCAACATTTTATTTGATTCAAGAGGCTGAAAGGCAGATATATTTCAGGACTACTTTCGTAAATAACCCTAAAGGGTTGCCTTCTATCTGTCAGAGTTATTTGGGGGAGTTGTTTGTTCAACAACTACGTGTGTGTGTGAGTGTGTGTGTGTGTGTGTGTATCAACTCATTCAAACAGACTAAGCTAATGGACAACCCATTCTCTGTGCACGTGCATGCGTGTGTGCGTGTGTGCCGCCGTGCTATTAGCTATTGTGCACACGTGCGCGGCGCCCTCTCAACTCAGTGTAATCTCACGACTCAGTGGTTCACAGAAAATCTCCCTCTTTCCAATAAACTCCCCATTTTCCCCCTCTTTTTTTCTCCCTCCTCTCTTTCTCTCGCTCTTTCTTGCCCTTTTTTTAATGTGCACTCTTTGTCTCTCGGCCTCAACTTTGAATTTACTTTGGAGCTCATTATCCCTCGCATCCAGCCTTTCTCCTTGCCTCTGCTCCTCCTTTTTCTATAAACAGCCTTCTCTGTCCAAAACCCTCCCTCGCTTTACACTTCATTGTCTCTCTCCATCGCCTTCCTCGCCATCTATCTTCACCCTCTACCCCCCTCTACCTCAGTTGATCTGTTGCTCCCCCACTCCATCTCTCTCTCTCGCTCTCTCTCTCTCTCTCTCTCTCCTTTCCCCACGTCTCTCTGTTCACAGCCAAGCCATGTAATTGTTTGTCGTTTATATGCGACACTGTGCAGAAGTACAGTGGTCGCCATGGAAACCCCTGGTCAATCCTCTGGCAACTGTTTCTACAGTTTGACTGTTTTGTTAGGAAATATAGAAAAAAAAGTGTCCGACCTTGTTGTTGCCAAAGCTGAACTAGTTTGGACTTGGTAATGACTTTGATACGGTGCCATTGAACTAAGTAGTAAGACCACTATGCACCTTGCTTGGTTTGGTGAGACTTTTGTAAACCACATTGACAAAAAGCCAACCCGTATCTAAGCTCCTCCCATGATTCTGGGCCTCTGTTTGTGATTGGCCAGAGGAATACCTATGAACATAGGTGTATAGGTACATAGGTACGTACTGTAGGTACACAGGTACACAGGCACAGGGAGACGAAGGCAGGGAGTGTGTCTCCCTAATGTGATCTTATTTAATGTTATGCATTGTAATCATATGTAATGTATGGTCCTTATGTAATGTGATGTAATCCTATTTATTCTTGAAGGACACGTAATATTCCTATGTTCGTAGATGTATGGACATTGATATTGCTGTATCGTGTATTGTATATGTACCTGTATCTAATTATTGGCCAACACTCTTGCTAGCATAGCGTAGCTATGTATTCTTAACTGTTATTCTTAACTGTTTCACGCCAGCTTAATGAATACACATGAGGGCAAATATTTCAAAACATAATACAAAGAAGGGTGAAGATGAAGGAATGAATTCCCAGAATCTGAGCTGGTATAACATTTTGTTCTTCCCCACTTGCTTGTATTCAAGCTACTGTCGACTTGAGCGTTATTCACTATGTCTAGGAAGTTTGTGTTTAATAGTGCAATATTCCTTATTTATTTCCACCCATATTTATATGATTTCAGCAAAAGCTGAAACTAAAATTGTATATTAAAATTGGCCAAAGTATATCAACTTCAAAGTTGCCAAAAAAAGCGCAAGTTACGCAAGTTACGCTAGCCAGGTCATGCGGTCACATTTCGATAGACTTGTCAGAACCCAAACTGAGACCATGACATGTCTCCTGCCACCAGCAACATCCCTATGAGACATCATGGGGGGGGGTTATGTTTGGACCAGACAGCTAGCCCTCCATCCATCTTCAGCTACTGCACTGCCTCGCAAATCTAATAACAGTTCTATTTCCCAGATTATGGCTAATAATAATAATGTTGTCAGGACTCTTTACTTATTTCCAACACCTTTAATCAGCTTCTGTTTGCAGTTCCCATTTGTTTGATTCTCCAAATGCAGTCAAATCTTTCGACATGTAACAGCTCTTTTTCTGTTAAAGTAATTCTACCTGTTGGAGTTCAGCATTAAATTAGCCTCTCATGTATTATCTTATCCACTTGCTGATCTATTTAATGCATCTTTGTCTACCAGTACAATACCATCTATTTGGAAATGCGCCAGAGTGACTTCTTAAAGGAGGTGACACTCTTGATCTCAATAATTATAGACCAATTTAAATTATTAGTTCAATAGCCAAGGTTTTTGAGAAGTTAGTTTTCAAGCAATTATCACAGTATATTAATGAATACAATATTCTATCTTCCTCCCAAACTGGTTTCAGACCCCATTTTTCTACTACTACTACTACTACTGCTCTCTTAAAACTCACTAGTGATGTATCCTCTGCCACTGATGACGGTAAACGCACTGGTGCAATTCTTATAGATCTCACTAAGGCCTTTGATATGGTTGATCACTACCTCCTCCTGGTTGAGCACTACCTCCTCCATGCTCAACGATGCATATCTCCATAACAGTCAATGTGTTGCTGTTCAGGGTAGTCAGTCGGATCATTTGATTATTGAAAAGGGTGTGCCGCAAGGTTCTACTTTGGGAGCTCTCCTTTTTTCTATTTCTATTAATGATCTTCTGACAAAATGTTCTGACCGTAATGTTCATTTATACGCTGACGATACTGTTATTTATCTAAGTATGATATACTTAATATTCAAAGCTAATTACAGTCTGATTTTGATAATGTTCCAAACTGGTTGTTGTTTGATAATCTTTTATTGAATAAGACGAAGTCCCATAGAATGCTTTTGGGATCTGTTCTGTCTGTTTTATTTACTGCTGGGAACCCATTTGTGAAGGTTGATTAATTTTAATATTTGATTCCCAACCCTCTTTTTGGTCCCACGTTGATTTTCAGAGAAATTCAATTAGTGTTTTTCACGGAGGAAAAAGGAAAGTGAGGAAAATAATTGTCACCCAGGTGCTTTTACCTATTTTAGACTATGCTGACATCGTATATCAGGACACTACCAAAAATAATCCTCTTTCTCTCTCTAGTTTTCAATAGTATTTGCAGATTTGCCCTGAGATGCCCCTACCACTCCCATCATTGTTTCATGTATGAGACACATAATTAGCTACCACTACACTCCAGAAGACATTTTCACTGGCTTCAATGTATTTTGAAATGTCGTTAGTGATCCTTTGCATATTTAAAACAATTTTCCTTTCAGATCAACATGCTCACTTGGACATACTCTTAGCATTCTGTCTTTGCTGGGCGACTTGCCTTTCATTTCACATCTGATTGGAATAGCTATGTGTATTATTCTAAATTGATTTGTTGTATAAAGCCCTTGAGATGGTTCATCTCAAGGGGTTATCCTTCAATAAAGTTCCTAAAAACTGCTTTGATTGCATTACAATTAAGCAATTCTTGTCATGTTGTATTTAGTGTCTATGAGTCCAATATGAAGTGTATGATCTCCTTGCTGCATATTATATTTGTATATGTATTACAAAGGAACTGCCTGAATAGGTTAACCATGTCAATGTGTCATCTGCGTTCCATAATTGTTATGAATAGCTATTTTGCATAGAGTCTCAGTTTAGGGCTATTCAACAGAACATGCCTGTATTTATATTATAAATATATATATTGGTGTGAATGAGCCTCGGATTTGCACCCACAAACATTCCAGTTGCTTTGTTAAAAGGTAAGAACAGATCTTTAGCTTTGTAAAATAAAACACATGGGTTATGCCACTGAGCCCAACCTATAATATCACATTCTACACTGATCATATCTATAACGTATTGATGAATTAAATAACATAGAATCTAAAACAATAAAAGTTGAATTCAGATTTAAATATTCGCCTGAAAATCAACCAATCAATGATTGGACCAATGAATGAATGAATGAATGATTGAATTAATTAATTAATGGTTGAATGAACAAATTATTGGACAAATTAATGACTTAATGGATTGGGTGAATGGCTGAATTCATTAATGGGTGAATGAATGAATGAGTGCACGTTTATACATACCCACATTCTGATGAGCCCTTGTGCCTCTGAGCAGGATTGGGTGAGGCCGTAACAGTAACACCTGCTGCAGCCCAGCGGGTTTCGCGCCGACAGCCCAAAAGTGGCAGGCTTGCAACGCTCACAGTTATGCCCCTCAACGTTAGCCTAAAGAAAACACACACATACACGTGATTCTTTATTTTCTTTCACAAAAATGCATCGAGGACAGACAGACAGACAGACAGACAGACACACAGACAGACACACAGACGGGAAAAACCTGGTTATTCAAAGTGTTTTCAGAGCAAGCTTCAGCTGCTTGACAGACAGAAAGCCTCCCGTGTGTTGAAGGTTAGGTGTTGACACCTCATGATAGGGAGCAATATCACACACACACACACACACACACACACACACACACACACACACACACACCGCATATATCACAGCTCCTCCGAGTGTGTGTGTGTGTGTGTGTGTGTGTGTGCCTGCATGGATGTATTTGTAATAAGATGATAGATGAGACGGCAACAAGAGAGGATGTGTGTGTGTGTGTGTGTGTGTGTGTGTGTGCATGTGTTTGTGTGTGGGTGTGTGTGTGGGGGGGGGGGTTGTCTGAGAAGGAGATAAGCCAGTGACAGAGAGGATCAGAGTATCATAGCAACCTTGTTTTTTTCTGCCCTCAAAGTATATCAACACTCTCTGATAAATCACACGCACGCACCGTGTGTGTGTGTGTGTGTGTGTGTGTGTGTGTGTACATGCGTATGATGAAAACATCTTCTGGCACAGAGACATTTGTTGTTTGGTTAGCTACAACTCCAACTCTCATCCAATATTTGTTGATTTTACTTAAACACAAGTTTCCAAAGTTGCTCATTTTCAGTGCTTACATAAACTAGTGACAAGTTCTTTATAAACTTCTCTGCATGCTTCCTTTTGACATAAGAGTACACTTTAAATTAATTAGCCTCAAAGGAGAGCCAAATCTTCCATCTACAATCGTAATACTAATATCACAGCTTATACCTATACAAAACACATACTTTCTTCCATTGCTTCGTAACTGCCTTATGGAAGCTAGCGTGACAAGCTAATCACCAGCTAAAGGCTTGTCCAGTAGGCAGGGACTGTTTTAAAATGGATGACCACAATAACTAGTTGAAGCGTTGAAAATAGTTAATCCTTTTCATGATTTGCCTTTTTTTTTTCTTCACATTTAGACTGATAGAATGTATATATATGTCTGTCTGTGTGTCTGTCTGTCTGTGTGTCTGTGTGTCTGTGTGTCTGTGTGTCTGTGTGCCTGTTTCTCTGTGTCTGTTTCTCTGTGTGTCTGTCTGTCTGTGTATCTGTGTGTCTGTTTCTCTGTGTCTGTCTGTCTGTCTGTCTGTGTGTCTGTTTCTCTTTCTCTGTGTGTCTGTCTGTCTGTCTGTCTGTGTGTCTATCTGTGTGTCTGTGTGTCTGTCTGTCTGTCTGTAAACCCCAGGAATAAGCTTTTTACGGCGTTATTGCGGCATTACAATTCAGTGCATTTCTTATGAAAACCTGGTGTGGATGTAGCTTATTAGACTATAGGTGACCACAGAAGATCAGAGAAGAGTAGTGAGGTGTGGAGAAGCGTAACCTAATCATTTGATCAAGGCAGACACCAGCTGACACGCTTGCATCCAGGACTGGTCCATCTGGTCCACAATGCAAGCACAAAATAAGATTCATCACGGCAATCACACATGTCCGATCAGTTTATTGGGTTGTCTATATAAAAAAAACTAAATTCATTGGATCTCCTATTTTACAAATTTTTAACAAAAATAGAAGGCTTAAAGGCTAACTTGGGGATTTTTCAACCCCATTTTCCCATCATGTTGGGTCTAACTGACTAATGCAGACAACATTTTTTGAAATTGGTCCAGTATTGAGCGAGAACGCAGCCGTGAAACACATTGTAACACTTTGGGGTGATCGCGCCCGTCATGTACGTCCTCTAAAAGTGCTTGTTTTACCACTGACAGGATCAGACTGTTATAAGTGTTTGACAACATTATGGAAAGGATCCCTACAGAGAAGCTTTTCTTTACCTTTCGATTGATCCGGTCTGTTTGTTATTGTGTCTAATCAAGTCTCGCTCGAGGAGAAGTCTCGCTCTAATATCTTGCGAAATCTCACATTGTCGAAGTCAGCTAAATATTCAGCCATGACTTTGAAAATCTTTTTGATAACACTAAGCTACGCTTTCTGTAGTTCAACACAACAAACTCCTCTCTCCAACTCTCACTCACGTTTCCAACAACTCAACTCTCACAAGATTTCAGAGCAAGACTTCTCCTCGAGCGAGACTTAGTTATACACAATAACAAACAGACCAGAAAAAAGTTTTATTTCTCTGTAGGGATCCTTTCCATAATGTTGTCAAACACTTATAACAGTCTGAGTCTGTCGGTGGCAAAAACAAGCACTTTTAGAGGACGTACATTGACGGGCACAATTTCCCCAAAGGGTTGCAATGCAGACGTTTCACGGCTGCGTTCTCACAGCCAATTTCCAAAATTGTTGTCCGCATTAGTCAGTAAGACCCAAAATGACAGGAAATTGGGGTCCAGGTTGAAAATCCCTTTAAAGGTACGATGTGTAAGAATCAGAAATTCCTTCTCATTACTGGCCCCTTTGGTCGGTAAGTGAACTGCAGCCTGCTGGAGCTCGTGCATTCAGAGCACTGGAGTGCGAGTTCCGTGGGTTGAGACAATAACAATCATAAACTAATGGTAGTTATAATCATAAATAAACATACAAATTAAAAGTTATGAAAGACATTTTAGCCATTATCCACGCTTAGATGTCACTTCCTTCCTCTACTATGTTAGAACCGCCAAGTTCTAACAAAATAGAAATCAGCCCACAGGCTGCTCTACGCAATGGAAAGAGTCGGGGGGAGGTTTAATTTTTTAAGTTAAATTACAACCTGTTCACATATTGGCAATTTAAAGTGATTTATGCATGTAAAAATCCTATACATAGTCCCTTTAAAACAGCCATCAGTAGGTTATCAATATCAACATTTGATTTGTTGAGCACCCTTTACACTTTATTGCTCTTTCGCTAATCTAAGTTTGACATTGTGCATTGGTTGTGTTGATTTTTTTCAAAATGCTGCCAAACAGAGACTTCAGGTATGCACATTTTCTGTTAACAATACATTTTTGTTATGTCAAATTACCTGCAAACCTTTCATTATTGCAAACAGGAAAAGGGACGAAGGAACCCTTTTCACAATATGAATCCTGATACTGTCTGTCTGTCTGCCTGTGTCTGTCTATCGATGTATTAAACTGTGTGTTTGTGTGTGTAAGAGTGAGAGACCGTCACACAAAGCCTTCTCAGTCAGTACTGTGACATTTACTGAAGTAATTATACACAGACACTAACACACACACACACACACACACACACACACACACACACACACACATACACACACGTTACCTAATATACACAATATACTTTGGGTTTACAAAATTGTTTTGACATTTAAAATAGTAACTGTCAGAATATGTATATTCTATATTTTAAAAAAAATGAACAAGAAAAAGCAGAACAAAAGTTGGTGAAGAGTCAACAACGAAATGATTCAGACATTACCAAACAACAAATGGACATGACCTTCAAAATCATGTGGTGGCCATTGATGAGATGCTTGTGTGAGTGTGTGTATATATTTGCATGTGTGGGTTTGTGTGTGTGTGTGTGTGTTTGTGTATCTTTGTCTGGTGTGTGTGCATATGTGTATGTGTGTGTGTATGTTTGTGCGTATATGTATGTGTGTGTGTGTGTGTGTGTGTGTGTGTGTGTGTGTGTGTGTGTGTGTGTGTGTGTGTGTGTGTGTGTGTGTGTGTGTGTGGTGTGTGTGTGTGTGTGTGTGGTGGTGTGTGTGTGTGTGTGGTGTGTGTGTGTGTGTGTATGTGGGTGTGTGTATGTGGAGGTGTGTGTGTGTGTATGTGGAGGTGTGTGTGTATGTGGAGGTGTGTGTGGAGGTGTATGCGTGTGTATATGGAGGTGTGTGTAGAGGTGTGTGTGTGTGTGTATGTGGAGGTGTGTGTGTGTGTGTGTGTGGAGGTGTGTGTGTGTGTGTGTGTATGTATGTGGAGGTGTGTTTGTGTGTGTATGCGGAGGTGTGTGTGGAGGTGTGCGTGCGTGTGTGTGTGTATGGTGCCTGTTACTCCCGTGAAGGTTACTGATCCTTTCCAGTGTATTGTCGCCTCTAATCCACAACATGCACATACGTGCACTTTTAAGTTCCACTTCAACACAATTCACCCTTTACTGCCCTACTGATA
>OOFB01008092.1:0-28431 GCA_900323305.1 Trachyrincus murrayi | reverse complement strand
ACAGAACGCTGCTGGTTTCAAAGAAGTACACCACCACTTAGAGAAGTACACCACCGAGTCCATAGCTGGTACATTCTGCGTGAACAACTGTAGGCACCACCTCTCCTTAGAGGAGAACCAGACCCCAACACCACCTCTCCTTAGAGGAGAACCAGACCCCAGCACCACCTCTCCTTAGAGGAGAACCAGACCCCAACACCACCTCTCCTTAGAGGAGAACCAGACCCCAGCACCACCTCTCCTTAGAGGAGAACCAGACCCCAACACCACCTCTCCTTAGAGGAGAACCAGACCCCAACACCACCTCTCACACACACACACACACACACACACACACACACACACACACACACACACACACACACACACACACACACACACACACACACACACACACACACACACCTTCTTGTTGCGCAGGAAAGCTCTCCGGGAGCAGATGCTGCCCCTCTTGGTCTCCAGTTTCATGAGTCGTCGCTTCAGCTGGCGGGCGGAGGAGGAGTCGGTGTGTTGGAGGCCCGTCTGCACCAAACTCTGGAGCTCCTCTTGATCCTCACACACATCATAGTACACCACCTCCTCCTTCATGTCTGACACACACACTCTGACACACACACACACACACACACACACACACACAACCTCCTCCTTCAGCTCTGAAACACACGCACGCACGCACACACACAATACACCACCTCCTCCTTCAGCTCTGACACACACACATCACAGTACACCACCTCCTCCTTCAGCTCTGAAACACACACACACACACACACACACACACACACACACACACACACACACACACACACACACACACACACACACACACACACACACACACACACACACACACACACACACACACACACACACACTCCACCCACCCTCACACACACACCCACACCCACACACACACACACACACACACACACACACACACACACACACACACACACACACACACACACACACACACACACACACACACACACACACACACGATCTCCTGCACGTTTTGTCAATGACAGGAATGTTCATATACCACATATAACACATGTATTTGAACACCAAGTACTTCTTAAGGAAAAAGGGGAAATTTCCCTTGCCTGCCTGGGGGCTTATGGTTTGGGTGAAGACATCAAAAGTTGGAAATTGAACCAAGAATCTTCAATCGCAATCAGCTGTTGACGCATTTGCTGTGACAAAGCCCCTGTGTGAACACTTGTTTTTAGGCATGCGTTTTAATCTTCCATTTTAATTTGATTAAGAAAAAACCTACGTGCTCTACAGATTTCAAAACACAAACAACTCCTTTGAGCATCAATTAGGGAAATTTGTACATCCCCAAAATAAAAATGTGCTTTATAGGACGGAGCTATTCACTATTCTATTCACGGTTAAAACTGTTCCAACGTTTAGTCAGTGTGGGACACCTCATGAACATTATCAGCTTGCGTTCTTGACTCATGTATAGGAGGACAGTGAATACATTGAGCCTATTCGTTCTCTGACTGACTGACTGACGTAGCTGAGACAGGACCTTCAAAGCGTAAACAGATCAGCCTCTCAGGTCTCAGGCTAAACCATCACACTGGCACAATATGGTGGAGATTCCCACGCATCATCAGCCATGCCGTCAGGCATGTATGGAATAAGGTTGGTGACAACGGTTTTGCGGGTCTATGGCTTGGTTGTAGTGCTTGTCATTAGGGAGGGAAAAAGCAGGCCATCCGTTTGGGGTGGTGGAACAATCTGTGAATTGTAACTCGACGTGCTATGTGTCAACTACATGTCTTTTAGGTAAACAGTAAACGCAATATGTGACCAAGACTGGACAAAGATCATCATTAAGTTGAAGGACAAGACCGGTCTGGGTGATCAAAAATAGCAATATAGCAGTTTGTGAATGTTTGTGGACAACTTATAAAATGTCTTCTCACAAAGACCACGGTGCTACTGCTATTGTGTTACGCTTGTGGCAGGCACGCTCACGCTAAATGCTGTTAGGCAGAATCGGCACAACAAAGTAATTTTGACAAATGATATTGGTAACGGATGTTTCAGTGAAGCCAGGAGAGACGGTTACATCACCCAGACCGGTATTTAAAATGTTGACTCATAGTTACCTGGCCTGTACCCACATTTCCAAAATAAATTAGATACGAATACGTTATGTCCTTTAAAGTATCACAATATGAGGTTCAAGGGAGGAAAGAAAATGACTCAACTCAATATCTTACCTTATGGCATACATTCCAATGTTATGAACATCATTGGGTTAGTTTAAAATGGGATTTTGAAGTGATATATGCATCAGTATTGTAAGTATATCATTCACACAATATTAAGACATCATTTTTCATCACCCAGCCTTACATGCAGAATTATGTGATGAACCTCTATGGCAGAGGTCGGCAAGTCAGTTGGGCTTTTTAAGCCTTAAGGTGGTGGGCCAGATTTTTGCCAGAATGGAGGCAAAAATCCAGTGGACATTTTTAATTACACTCTTAGTTTAGTTTGTATTTTACATACGTTTGTAGGGTAAAGTCCAAAGCACACAGCCTTGTCGGGACAGACACAAAATGTTGAATGAATTTCCGCATTCCAAAATAGACTTTAATGGCGTTTGAAGCGAGCAAAAAAATACAGCCATGATTTGTTATTCAACGCATTTTAGTGTTTGCCCGTGTCCGTCATAGGCTGTCGCTACAAGCCAACGTGAATGCTATCCTGTGTGAGCTGCACGTACCTGCTTAGTTACGGTTTCTCCTTATAGGCTTAGAATGAAAATATAATATAGGCCTAGAATGAAAATATGATATGTTATTTTTCAAGTTGAGGTCTTTTTTGGACGATTGATAATAAATTAGCAAACAAAATCTGGGGGGCCAAATAATATTGCTGGCGGGCCTGTGGGCCGCTAGTTGCCGACCCCTGCTCTATGGTAATACATGAGTGTAATAAGTATCTCATTACCTTTAATCTGTCTTCTCAGCGTGTCTATCTGAGCCATGAGCAGCTGCTCCTCGTTCTTCAGGATTTCAAACTTGGTGTCATAGAGCTCCAGCTGGGCCTCGTAGAACAGCAGCTCCAGCTGGTCCACGCTCTCCTGCTGAGGCTGGTCTCCAGGGGACATGCCACCCAGCGCCTGGGCCCCGGTCGACAGACCCCTCATCTGTAGCCGCCAGGGGCAGGATGGGGGGGACAGGAGAATGGAAAACGACATAGCAAATACATTTTTTCACATTTTTTGAATTAAACTAAGATATTCCAACTGATTTAGCTTACTGCTACGATATCATTACATTTGTGCTCTTCACGTTGGCTGAAATTAAAATAGAAATGCATTCTGGGATACGTCTTCTGCCCCTACCTCACAGACCAGTGTCTGCATTCGCTCTGTTTGTAGGGCCATCTGGAGGGCAAAAATAGCACTACCACTACACCTATTGTAGAATTGGGACGCCCTACACTACGCTGGAGCACGCAAAACAAAGGGGTCAAAACAGAGGGGTCCGGGACAGGGCTTAGTAGTGGTGGTTAGTGTGGTGTTGGACTCCCAGCACAAAAGGTACTGGGTTCAATGATCCCCAATGTCCACAGCCTTAGCTGTAGGTAAAATGCCCTAACCCCCCACCTGCTCCTTATTAATGACCTGTATCTGAATTCACTGGAAGAGGCTTTGATGTGAAACGACTACATCATATGAATAGAAGAGAGGGAGGAACAAGAAAGCCTACTGCATGTAAGAGGGATCTGGATATTGTGGGGGTGGGCCTTAACAGCCCCACTTTAATGCAATACCACTGTAAAAAGATTACTTTTTGAGATGACAATAAATCAATAGACACAACAAAACTCCCATGCTCCTACATGAGACTGATCCATCGCAGCTCACACTGGCTTCATACCCAGGAGGGTTCATGTTTTCATCATAATCATTTTAGACACTGACCATCCCCCATACAGTCAATATCATAGCACAGACCGACTTCATGATAACATAACACCCCTGTGAAACGCCCAGATGTGTGGGCGATTGCACACATATGGCTGCCTCACACCTCAGCCATGATTCATACAGTGAGAGCCGCATGGCAGGAGCCAACTGATCTCGTTATCCAGATCCCCATCGTGCCTGTGCACCTCCCAGCCTAGTGTTGACTTTAGAGAGGGAGCACTTTAGAACGGGGTTAGAAGAGCAAAATAATGCAGCTGCATGACCAGCCACCAACAACACACACTCCACAATGACAGGCAAAGGTGTTCTGTCATCAGAGACGGGAACATGGCAGTGCACCGCTAGGTGTGGCACACCGCAAGCGAGTTTCTGACATGGAAAATATGAACAGTTGTAAAGAGAGGGGAAAGGAGGCACGCTTTGAGAGTAAACTAATAATGATCATATTTATCATTTGTCATACTTGTTTTTTGATATAGTTTAGTTATGCTCTATATATAATTGTGTTTGTGGGTATAAAACTTTTCCCCTGCCCTCTGTATGCAACGTTTCTGGATTAGCACTTCAACAACGGCTGCTCCAGCACAATTTTCGACTTTGTATTATTATTATCTTATTTTTGTAATTTCTTTTTTTTCCCAAGAGATTTCCTGGCAGAAATGTTACGGTGCATTTGAAATGCTAATGCTGAGAAACACAGAACACCCAGGCAGGCACGCACCCGGACTCTGATTCTCTCCTTCTTGCGGTTGAGGCACATCTCGGAGGCCCTCATGTGCTGCAGGGTCTCTTTGGCCAGCAGGAAGCGCAGTTTCTCCAGTCTGGGCGTGGCTGACGCCCACGCCGACGGCCCAAAACGACACCTGTCCTCCTCCATCTGCTTGACCATACCTGGGACAGGTACGCAGGTACAACAGGACATAGTGGGTTCAGCACACAACACAAAACCAACAGAACAGTACTGATCAAAGACATTCACCAAAAAAAAAAACACAAATCCATTATAAATAAAATATATGGCATGCATTCAACCAGGTGCTGTAAACATTACTTTGCGATTCTGGTCCATGTTGCCATGACACCATCACACAGTAGCTGTGGATTTGTCGGCTCCCACAGGGGCCTTATTGGATTGAGATCTGATATATATCTCTATATATATCTCTCTCTCTGACAGTTAACAGATATTCTCTGTACAACAGAATCCTGGCTCTGGTCCTCATCTCACATTCATATATATATGAATATATACGTATATACAGTATATGAATATAAAATAAATATATATATATATATGAATATACAGTATACGTATATATATATGAATATTAAAATATATATATATATATATATATATATATATATATATGAATATATACATATATATATATATGAATATATACGTATGTGTATGAATATTTAAAAAAAATATATATATACAGTATATGAATCACAGAAAGCAACTGAAGGGTGCACCTGCTAGGGCCTTTGATGTCTGTATGAAGTAGCTGACGGTGATGTCCTGGATAGAAGCGACGGCCTCTTCCGCTCTCCTCCTCCACTCCTCCGCCTCCTTCTCCAGAGCAGACATCCTTTTGGGGCCCAGCTCCTCGTAGTCTAGCAGCTTCTGCAGGTGGAACACAAGGAGATCTCCCCGCTGTGAGCAGATTCACACATTTTACACTCATCTTTGGAGCTAATGCATTTGACCTTTGGTTTTACGTGGGGAATAGTCTATTCCAAGCTATACTAGTGTTTGTTGCATGTGCGCATAGTGAGTGTGTTTGCCTGTGTGTGCGCTTGTGTGTGTGTGTGTGTGTGTGTGTGTGTTGCATCATTATTATTGGTGCTTTTTCCACCACACATAAGTGGCTCTGATACCATGGCCACAGAACTACAATCTTTGCTTTGCTTTTTGGATCAGGGTCAATTCTGATTTGAAGGAAATTGGTACCAGGCAAAAGTGAGCAGACACTGTCACAGTAGTATGACATGAGCTTCCATGAACCAGATGCTTTGACTGAGGAAAATGTCTGGCCTAGCTTAGCAGATCTGAACTGGGCTCAGCATTCGGCCTTAGTGGATGGTCTCTAGTTATCCTTGCCTTACCATGCAAGATTTTTACTTGCTTCACATAATGATAAATAGAGGCTCTTGGATGCTAGAGCTCTGTGGATTAGACCGAATCTAGTTCCTGCTATGACTCCAAAACATAAACAGGTCGCCTGCTCTGGTCATTAGAGGTACTGCACTTTGTTGTTTCAGAAGGGGAAGTAAACTTGACAGGAAGTGAAAAAGAAACTAGTCAAACATAACTGGAGTGAAAAACACAGCTAAAATGTCAGCAAAAAAATAATGATAATAATAAACTGACCGATTTAATTGTACATCATTTATAAAACACCCAATGATTTCTAGTTATACCAAACACCTGCAGTGTTGTGCAGTAGCGTTGCTACAAGTAGCAGCGTTACTAGTTTACTACTATTTATTACTATTAACTACTACTAGTTTAACTCAGTAGTGGACATACATAGCCGTTCAGCTGGGAGACACTGCCACTGCACACACAAATGATGTACAACCCACTGATGTAAATGATCTGAGTTCTTGTGTTTACCAGGATCTCCATCTTGTAGAGGCAGGCCAGCTCTCGCATGTCCCTGAACGGCTGCAGCAGGTACTGGAAGAAGATGGTGGCCGTGGTGACCAAGTCCTGGTAAGCCTGGTCCTCATTCTGGTAGATGTCAAGCAGCAGGACCATCCTGTCAGCGCTCCCGTGGCTCTGCAGCAACTGTGTGTGTGTGTGTGTGTGGTAAAGATGGTGGGTTGGGGACAATAATGTGTGAATGTGAGACATCAACCAGCAGTATACAGTACACATACTATAACAAGGGTCTTGTTGACTTATTGACTGGCATTCTTTGACTGCCATACTTTATAATACAAACAGGCATGATGCAAGAGCCTAAACTAGACAGCAACATTGATCAAGGCAGCTGAGCAAACTGGTAAGAATAACGAAGAGCTCTAAGTGCATCAGTGTCCTACTTTTCTCAGGTGATCCTTGGCCCTTGACAGCTCTTCTTGCATAGTCTTCTTCTTAAACTCCTGTAGATTTTCAAAGTACTCTTCGACATCATCCTGAGAGAACAACGAGTCGAGTACTATCTTTCGCCCACAGATATCAATCGCCGTGCTAAAATATTTCTCCAGTTTTCGACAAGGCGTATCCAAATCTCTCCCATTGTCATCATCATCATCCAAATTTGACCTCCGACTGAGGAACAGCAAATCCCAGATGTTCCCATCTTCGAAGTCTGATAAATCCGGAAAATAAGGCCCCAATATATCGGCGACACCCGTCAGCTGTTGATGGATGTTTTTCAAATCGTTTAGAGAGAACAACCCAGCCCAGCTCATCTCATTGTCTCCAACCTCAACTTGGTTTCTGCGCGTCTGCCGCTGTAGTGTCCTGTTGTGACAGGTGACCGCAAACTTTGACTCGATCACACTCCACTGTACGATGAAACCCAGCTTAAACGTCTCATTTTCCTCGAAAAGATTGGTCTTTATTGCCACCCAGCCGTCTAAGCTATCCAGGCGTTCATTGTCCACGCTATTCATCTCCATTAAAAAAAGGTATCGGAGCTATGTCTCAATGTTTGATGCCTTTGTTGGTGTTTACACCGGCCACCATTTCCGTGACGTCACGAATCTTTGCCTTTGACCTTTGAAAAAGAAAAGTCACGTGTCCAGGCAAAGTCCGCGTTTTGCGTGATCAGCTGTGGTCATCATCGGTGATCTCAAATACGTGACTAATGTTACACTTTATGCAAAATAAACAGTTTTGTGGTGTTTTATGTTAGTACACGGTGCATTACAAACATCCCCCAGCCGAATACATTCCGTGTTGTAATTTGAGCTCCTAGTGGACGCCTATCTATTTTTGTCACGTCTTCGTTTGGACACAAAGTTTGAGCATGACGAACCTACCCTCCCAAATCGACGTCTGAATGCGTAGTTAAGAGGAAGTTATTAACTCATTCATCACGGTAAATTGCTATCTATTATTTGTATATTTGCATGTAAATTACTTGGCCGACATACAGTATGTTCCTATGCCTACTGCTGTTGGAGATGTCGCGTATGCAAGGTCGAACAAAAACTTCTGAGAAACATTGGAAAACTTTTGAGTGTCTATTAAACGCTTTACCAGTTATTTTATGCCGTTTCATAGCAGGTCAAGGTCTCCCTCCATCCTCTCCCCATGGACCTGTATGACAGTAGAGGAGGTGTGTTGGATGTGATTGAGGAATGTTTCAGTGGAGAAGAGCAGGAGGAGGCTGATGAGGACATTATCACCAGAAATCAACTTCAAGAGAAGGTTGCGGAGATGGAGAACTTCGCAGGTCATCTGGAAGAAATCTTTCTAACTGTAGAGGTAAAATATATCGAAATATATAAATACATTTGTTTTTGCCCAAATATGACATGTTGGATGGAGGTGCCCAAGTGTTACCAAGTCATGGTGGGCAAACTCAAGATATGTGTAATATAAATGAAAATGTGAATTGATAACCAGACATCAGCACAACTCTACCCTGTGTGTGTGTGTGTGTGTGTGTGTGTGTGTGTGTGTGTGTGTATCTGCTGATGGCAAAGACACACTGATGTGACATCTAAAAAGAACCAATTACTCAACAAGAGTACATACATCATTGTATTCCCAGGAAAACTTTGGCCGTCAGGAGCAGCACTTGGAGCAGCACTACAACGACGTCCTGCAGACCCTGTCCCAGCGCTACGATGACCGGGCCACGAGGCTCGGAGAGGAGAAGAAGAGCAAGCTGGAGGCCCTGTACGGCCAGCTGCTGGGATGCGGACGCACAATGGACTCCTCCAAGGAGCTCATCGAGACGGCACAGGGGATCTACCGCAGCCAGGATAAGCGGCTGTTTCTAAAGGTCTGCTATAAGGGCTTCTTCTTTGTGACATGTTTTAATGTGCCTTCAGCCAAAGTCCAACATCGTTCCAGTGTGACATTGACAGACACACAAAAAACGTTGGCAAAGAGGACTTTAATGATGATAAATAATATGTTCAAAATGAGCGTTTGTTGAGGAACAAGTGGAATGATTGTAATTGCTATCCGAAATCAAGGGTCCATTCACCGTTATGTTTAACCATTTTGTTCTGGCCTTCGTTGACAGGCAGTAATGCCCACCATTAAGAGGTAATTCAAGTCTGGCTTTGTTCAGTGTGTCTAATACAGCATGTGGGTGCACTGGATGTTGCCAATGATACCTCAGACCGAAGGAGAATGATGTTTGATTTATAGAAGGCTATTCACTTCTGTTTCAGCACTTCTAATGTGTCCTCGACCAACGACTAACTGACTAATGACTAATCCATCTAATTATGGACACGTTCTGCTGTTGATTTCTGTAGGTTAGAAATGCTGGCTTCTGACACACGTTTTTTGTGCATCACCAGAATCGAGGAGTTTGCCAAAGAGGAGATGAACCTGACGCTGTCCATGCCCCTGGAGTTCAACACACCTGAGGACGACTTGTCCGATGTGAAGACCATGATGGACTCTATCAATGTTGTTCCAGGTGTGCCGGCCTGTCCCCCGTCCAGGCCGGCTCTTCATCCAAGAAGTTGCTGAAGCCATTTTTTTTTTTAAACATGATGAGATTTGATGATTCATTCACTTGATGAAGGCATTGCACTCCCAGATATCCTACTCTCTGTGTATCATCATCATGTTCTCAATTACAAGAGAAATAAGGTTAATAAAGTTAGGGTGTTTGACTCCCAGCTGAAAGGTTCTGGGCTGGAACCCCAATGTCGGCCGTCTACCTGTAACCATCCATTAGCAAGATGCTCTAACTCCCCTGCTCCTTAATGACCTGTATCTAAAATTCACTGTAATTCACTTTAGATAAACTAATCAGCTAAATGACTGTAAACTGTAATAGAAGTATGTGCCATCTACAGAACAATATGGACTGCAATTGTCTCCGTTTGTGCATGCAATTATGTGGTAAAAATGGGAATATGTGTCAATGAATTAAGCGATGTGGAATCTGTTCTCTGTTCTTTTGATATCTTTCCAGCTCCTTCTGCGCCGGTCATCAACCCCCAGATGGCGAACTCTGCGACGCAGACGTCGCTGCGTGTGCGCTGGAACCTGTTCTCAGACGACACCGTGGAGTTCTACGAGCTCTACTACAAACCTGTGTTGGAGGACACACCCGTGGACAACACGCATGGAGAAGACGGTGTGGAACCAGTCACACCGCTGCGATACATGATGTAGCATATGTGTGCCAAATTAAAGCACTGTAGCAGACAGCACTTTAAAGGTGCTGTAGGTAAGATTCAAGAGTTGTAAAGAGAGGGAGCAGAAAAGAGTGGAAGAGAGCAAGATTTTGAAACTACACAACCAAAAAAAAGATAAACGTCCCCTCCCTCTCTGCTCCCTCCCTATGTTTCTCCCCCATTGAGTGTTGCATTTCACGTGCCTGTGATTGACAGGCAAAATGTATTCTCCAAACCAATCAGGGAAGATATGCCCTGATTGGTCAGAAATGAGCAACGAGCGGTTTACAATCTAAATGGTCTCATACAGAGGCAGGCGCAGTCAACCAAACAGACATTCTCACAGAGCGTTTCACTCACTAATAGCTGACGGATGACAAGGCCATTTCTAACAAATTACACTCAAATAATAGCTCTTAAATCTTACCTATGGGAATCAATCGAGTACAGACTGACTTTGAAACCTTAAGCAGAGGGGGAAGTAGTGTATAAATTTACCTGACCTTTTTTTGTGTAAACTGAAAAAAGTTGGAATACTGTCAGATATGCCAAAATAGTTTAAACCTGCACTATTTAAGTTGTCCCATTAGCAGCCTCTGGTGGCTTGAGTTGTAGATACATAATCATAAATTTCATAAGCTATATAAATTTCCCACGGTGGGAGAGGGCAAAAGTGGACCAGAATAAAACGATTTATAGAGAAAAATTCCCTGGTTGGATTGACTTGTGGATCTGTGTTTCATTCATGAGAAACTCTCTAGTCCAGAGATTTTTTTAATGGAGCAAATAGCTGCAGTAGACAAATGACAGGTGTAATGTGTTTTATGTAATCCTCATTGAGGCTTTTATTTGAGGTGTTATCTGTTAAGGAGTGCATATCTGATCCGTTTAAGCACCACGGAGGAGAGTCATGATTACTCATGAAATGCAAGAGGTGCTGCGGTCGCCATGAAGGGTCTTATGTAACTGACGACGTCAAACACATTTCTTAAACAAAGAGCACGATAAGGGAATGTCTTTCGACACATCTGGTGCTATCAGGCAGCCAGGCACGACACAGAACATAGAGAGGTGTGAACACATGAAGCAACAGATCACCCACTCCCATCTTACCATTATCGTCACATCCATAAGGTTGTACTTTGTCTTTATTTATTTGGGGGTTGGGGATATATATGGCTCATATGGCTGTCAAATGATGGTTACTTGGAAATATTCGAAAGTTAAAATAAAGAAAAAATATATATATATATATTTTTTTTATTTGATCGTTTTCACCTTTTGAAATGTAATTGCCTGAATTATCTGAGAATATAAATGAATATAAGTTCAAGAAATAATCAAAGAAATAATATGTGATGTGTTTTATAGCAAGGCTTTCCAAATGTAGAGCTGTGAAGCATCCTTTAACTAACACTGGTCCTTGTGGTGCTTGCCAGTCTCCAAGGTGAAGGTGAAGGAGACCCACTG
Source organism: Trachyrincus murrayi (assembly GCA_900323305.1). Lineage (NCBI taxonomy): Eukaryota > Metazoa > Chordata > Actinopteri > Gadiformes > Macrouridae > Trachyrincus > Trachyrincus murrayi. Next base: position 16,670 of record OOFB01008092.1, on the reverse strand, counting down.
CACGGTGACAGATCTGCTTCCCAACGGCCAGTACGAGCTCTGGGTGACGGCCACCAACACCACGGGTATCAGCCCTGCCAGCGAGAAGGCTCTATACATGACAGGTACGACTCAGACATGTGTTTTAGTAACTAACGGCCACATGAGTCCCTCAAAAGTTGGAGATATCCTCAACCGTAGTCGTTCCTGGCCTTTGCCGGCTGTCTAGTGTATGGGTTTGTGCAGATTTTCTCCAGGTATTCATGTCCTCCCTCCTTGTTAAGCTGACTGGTGACACTACATTTGAGGTGTGTGTGGGTGTGTGTGCGAGTCTCTCTAGCTTATACCCAAGCACAGCTACTATAGGGCCCCAGTATCCCTAACCAGGACTGAATTGATCAGGTCAAGAACATGGACAGATGTATAGGCTGACATACTATTTACTATTACGATGTAGTTATTTAGCAGACCCTTATATTCATTCAGTGAACTCTGAATTCACTTAAAGTTCATTCAGAGTTCACAGCCTCAAATATGCCTACAGGTTAGGTTGTGGACATTGAACCCAGTACCCTCGGCTGGGAATCAAACACATTAGCCACTACACGATCCTGCCCCAGATATCATCAGTAGGAAAACGTAAACGGTCTCTCTCTCTCTCTCTTCCAGTGCCCTCAACTCCGGCCATCAAGGAGAGGGAGTGCAGCAGCTGCCCAGAAGCTGCCCTGATTCGCTGGGACTCAGGAAACAACAATCCAGTGGACTCCTACACCGTGGAGATCACAGAGACAGACACACACGGAGTACAGTGTGGCGCTGCTGAGTGAGAACAGGCGTCTCATACATTCTCACACACACAAGCATGATTGTGGATTTTGGCTCCAGATGACACTAATTTACACTTAGCTACATCGGCTGCCCCTTATGAGACGTGTATGACAGATCTTGGCTGAACTTTTTATTAATTGTTTTTCCTCATATACTTATATTAAAACACTTTTGTTTTCCATCTATTTATATCTATTCTAGTTATATAATCCCTAGCGCATTATATGTGTAGCTTTGCTCTAGTTGCTGAATACAATAATATTTCACACCATGCTCCCTATTTATAAACAAGTCTTGCTAATAATGCTGGCATAGAGCTTTTCAGGTCCCATGGTTGTATAGAGCTGCAGATTCAAGACAAAATGTGTCCCAGAAAATTATATTCTTAGCTTTGGTCTCCAGCATTTCTGGTCAGAACTGGACCACCGGTGCATTGTTCTTGTACGCAGTTTTTTTTTTACAGTTTTGCATTTGGACACTTCAGTAACTCGGCTGGGAACAAAGTAAACCTGCCCATGGGAATGGTCTGGTGTCCATTAATTAAAGGTGTTAATGAATAAGTAAACGGAATAAATGGAAGAGCTTTCACGTTCACGCACGTGACTTCCTTGATTACACTTCACTTTCAGTCAGTTCTACAGATAAGCACCTTGGATTTAAATTACACTAAATACACACACACACACACAGACACATTTTGTTTGTCACGTATGCAAAACAATCACTTTTGTCCTCCCCCCTGCCCCAGATCGATAGTAGCCGTGCCCACCTGCCAGTGTCTGATCCAGCTGCAGCAAGATAGACGCTACATGATCACCGTCAGAGCCGTTAACATCGGTGGCCCCAGCGAGAGGAGCCATCCCCTGGTTGTCTCCACCACAGGTGACGGCCAGCCGGTCCCTAAAGCCTGAGGCATGGAATAGCTTTTAGAAACTATTCAACTGATGCATGTGTGATCAGTAAAGAATAGAGAGTACAGTGTCCTGTCACCGTTGTTTTTCATAGTTGTTGTGCGTTCCCTCATTCTGTGCCTGCTCTGAGATGTCATGCTTGTTGTCTGTCTGTTGCATGTAATTTGTGTGTGGTGGAATCTAGTTTCCCTTTTAGGGATTGATGAAGTGTATTATATCATAACTAGGGTAGTGCAATGTGCATGTTGCGTTTGGTCATTGGTGCGTTTTGCATTGATTGAGTTGAATTTCAGAAACAGTTAGCACAGACATAAGTAGTGCCAGTGAACATGCAATAAACCTCAGAGGTATAAAGGTAGCAACACAAGTATGAACAATAATCCTTTTCAATGTCTCTTATCAGTAGACTAGACTTTTGAAAGAACCTCTGGACAAGCAGATTGTGTGTGCGTGTTCATGCAGGTACGCTCTTCCATCTTTTGGAGGACTCGGCCCACCCGTGTCTGTCCATCTCTGAAGATGGCTTCGCCATATTCTACGGGGACGAAGAGCTGCCATTGAGCGCTCTGGCCTTCGATGACAACACCTTCGCCAGGTGGACTTAACCTGGAGATAAAACTGATTACATGCAAATGTAGTTTTACACTAGTCATTGTTTTACATGTAATGTATTGAGACAACAGTGCTATGTATGTTTTCCCATTAGCAACCTCTAGTGGCTTGAGTTGTAGCTACAGTTATAGCTATATCATTTATATCATCCGGGGGGGTTACCAGGGGGGAAGTGGACCAGAATTAAACAATTTATTCTTGAGAAACTATGTAGTTCCAATATTTTTTCTAATGGAGTAAATTGCTACAGTGGAAAAGTGACATTAACCAGATAAGTTATCCACCAGGCAGTCTCATTTGCAAGAAAGACCTGGTAATGAGTTCTGTGGTGGAACTGACCAGCATGTGTTTGTGTGTAGATGTGTTGCTGTGCTGGGAGATCTGCTTCCAGTGCGAGGCCGGCATTACTGGGAGGTGGAGGTGGACGACGACACAGAGTTCCGGATTGGCGTGGCATACGAGGACACAAACCGCAACGCTTACCTGGGGGCCACCAACACTTCATGGTGCATGAGACACATCCTCACCCCTACCAGGTAATGTACAGGTGGATTGTATAGTATCCCTTGTTAAATCCATGTTATTGTGTAGTTTACCATCATGCGTCACTTTACATTTACCTTGCATATTAACTCCCTGAAGACATTCTGTATTACCCAATAGTATTTTTTAGGATAATGGTTTAACCTCTTTACTTGTATAAAGGATGATATAACTAATCATTGTTTGCTTGTGGGGTACCTGTAAAAACTTTTTTAGAAATGTCCATAGGCAGCCTCTCTAGTTTGAGATGGATGGTGTTTGAACCTCTTTCAACATGTTTTCCGCAGAAAATCTCAAGCTCTACTGCTATGGTCAGTATCGGTTTGTTATCGTCATGGCCAACACCTTGTTGTGACAACCTCAGAGGATACAAAAAGATAGTGTGCTCTGCCAATACAAATGTAAATACACTTGTACTTACACGGCAACCACCTTTAATGTTCAATGTTCAATGTTTCATACCAACCATAGAAATTGGGCCATGGAGGTATTTTCAGCGTTTGAGAATCAGCCGTAACGTTGTGCGTCTCCATACATACAGCGCGCATAGCTGGGGCCTTTTGGAAGCGGACACAATTCATCTTTGGGCAGTAGAGTACACATTACTATATGGCGGTTGCCTTAGCAACAGTATTCCTGGAACAAGAGCGCTCCAGGAGGGATGGTTGGACTTCATACAGCAAGTCCTCTGCAGCAGTCATCACAAGCTGCTAAATGTTCCGCTTTACCTTGTGTACGCGTTAGCTGATGTCACTGTGCCTGCGTGCAATCTTGACAATGCACACGTTACATACAAAATCAGTCCCTGTGGTTGGAATCTGGTACCAGCAGCACTCAAGAGCTGAAGCATTCAATGACAGAATTAATTAAAGTGCTCTAAATTCCAGCATTTTCTCAGGGAATTCCCAGGAAATGCCAACACAACACTGATTTGCCTCCTTTCACTATAGACACAAGTACGAGTTTCTTCACGACGGCTGGAGCCCTGACCTGAGGATTACCGTGAATCCGGTGCGTATCGGGGTGGCTCTTGACTATGATGGCGGGATGCTGTCCTTTTACAACGTAGAGCTGGAACAACATCTCTACACCTTCCACTGCCAATTCCACAGCTATGTGCACCCTTGCTTTGCCCTGGACAACCCAGCGGCTCTCACTGTACACAACGGCATGGAGGCGCCGGGCTATACTCTGATCTGATGTCAACAACAGGCTCCTATACACAGAGTTGTGGCTAGTACTAAAGCTCATTTTATATGTTTAAGAAGAAACCTCTTAACGTAAAAAAACTAAAACACTTAATCCCAGCAAATTTGATTTAGTTTTATTATCACAAATACCTTGCCCTCAACAACAAAAAAATTCTTCATTTATTATTATTATTAAGTATTCCATGGGAACAGGCATAGCATTTTCCAAGATATGAAAAAAGTTCTACTGAATCTTACAATATGTATAGCTCATGATCAGCAACTTTTGACTCCTTGTTGGACAATGTTCTTTGTGAAAATTAAAATAAAAATTGGGTCGTCAAAATGTGGTAGTTGTACTGTACAATTGCATTCGTTTTCCGATGGGGGCTCTTGATTTTCTCTCCCCCCGGCCTTGAGGAGAGCAGAGCTGATGTAGATAGATGACTCTGGACTCAACTCGTAGAGCATTCCTGTTATTTGGGTGGACAGGGGCTTATGAATTGCCGGCCTTACTGCTGTGCGTCCTCTCCTCTTCCTCGTCTGAGGAGTCTCCTCCGTAGGGCACCAGCCCTGATGAATCCTCAACCACCTTAGACTTCTTCTCACACACCTCCGCAACACCTGCTAGGACACAAGACAAACACACAGAAGCAGCAGAGAATAGGGGGCAGGGAGAGGAATGGGAGAAGGAAAACAGAGTGAGGAGCCCCGTGTTAGTTTACAGTTGGTTTGATCCACGGCCAGGAGGATGGACAAGGGGGAGAGAGAGAGAGAGAGAGAGAGAGAGAGAGAGAGAGAGAGAGAGAGAGAGAGAGAGAGAGAGAGAGAGAGAGAGAGAGAGAGAGAGGAGAGAGAGAGAGAGAGAGAGAGAGAGAGAGTGGGGAGAGAGAGAGAGAGAGAGAGAGAGAGAGAGAGAGAGAGAGAGAGATGCACAAAAGGTACCAACGTCTCCTCTGGGGCAGAAGTGTCTCGGTACAAACAACATAAAGATGACCATGTCTGGTTCACAGGGTCAGCTAGAAAACAGATGGAAGTCGTACCGATGGGGGCGGCGTTGGTGGGTAGAGTGGCTGGAAGCTGGGCTGCCCCGGTCGGCTCCCTCGGTCTTTTGCGGGCGACGGGTAGGGGAGCCACGAAGAGGGGCGGCGGAGGAGGCATCAGAACCCTACCGGCCAGAAGGGGACGTGTTATGCAGGCCATTGTGTGTGTGTGTGTGTGTGTGTCAAGTGGAGCTGTGTGAAACAAACCTCTCTGCTCCCTTCTCCTCCACAACGCTGGAGGCGGGGGGTGGAGACTCCACACTGGCAGGGGCCTCTGCAGGGCCGCTGGTAGGCTGAACACAAAAAAGGTATATTTCGGACCATTTGTAAAGACAAAGCTTATGAGAGAGAATAGTCAGGATAATGATGTAATAGCATTCAAATGGATTCTAGATGAGCTCACCTCTTGGTCCTGGGTGTCCTCCTGGAAGTGGCGCTTGGGGCTTCCTGGGTCGGGGGTGCTGCCTGGTGACCCCTCTGGCTCCACGCTGTCACTGCTCCCGCAGTCCTTCACACACACAATTGGGTACACAACACACAGGTTATGGCAGTCTTAATAAAGTGGTTATTGAGACAATAACACCATGACACCACTTGGTGTAGTATTTAGTATTATAGGCCTTTGGTTTGAGTTGGGAAAGACCAGACTTTAAACCCACAATATGCAACGTGTAGCCACAGTTAGGCAGAGTATTGCAACACCAGCAGTAATATGTGGACATACACACAAGCAATCCACAAGCCTGATGAATCAATTAAATTGAAAGGATAAAATGTGTTACTGGATAAAATGTGTTACTGGATAATACAGGTACACTTAGGCAATGAAAGAGATAAATATAAACTAGAGGGAATCAGATGGCAATCTGTAAATTTGCCATTTGTAGTTTTTTTTGTCATGAATGTCCTCATTAAAGAGGTTGACCTTGTGGCAAAAGGCGTATAGTGGGTTTAAAGTTTAACTGTTAATAGTTTTTGTACAGCTATTTAACCAAACCAACATATTTCTAAATAAAAAGGCACCATTAATAAGCTGCTGACATTAGCTCTTACACAGCTGCTGGGCTAACATAAGCCTATGCTATGTTTTAGCAGTGCGCTAAAGCATGGGAGACCTAGTGCAGAGCCACCATACCTGGACCAGATAGGGGTGTGGTTTCCTAGGACACACTGGATACTGAACCATAGCCTGAGAAGATTGAGGGTTTGTCGACAGGTTAGAATGACTTGGGGGACCATTTGAATTACTCCAATAACCAGCGGCTCCTGGGTACGCTGTGTAGCCGCCAGCATACCCATTCGCTGGGTAGCTATACCAGGACCCCTGGCTAGAGTAATTGCTATTAGGTGGAAATCCTTGTGCTGCGTATGCTGAAATGAAAGTACGAAACATTGTTGTTAATTTGCACATTTCACCACAAGTCAATGATACACGGTTTAGCGTTTCTCTTCTTAAATAGGAGTTTAGTCTTTTGGGTTTCTTTATAGTCTGACCTACTATTCCAAGCTACTGAGACACTTTAGATGCAAGGAGAGGATCCATTACAAGACAAATGGATTAAAGCTAGTATGGCGAGTGTGTGTGGGCAGAAAGGCCCGTCTGGGGAGTGAGTGGCATGGTGTACTTACGTTGGGTGGAGCCAGTGGCTGTGTAGATGGACACCATGCGGGAGTGCTCAGCTCTCACCTGAGACAAGGGGGGGGGGAAGACGGGTGGATGGAAAACCATGAGGAACTGATGAACACGTCCACAGATTAACAACCACTTTTTTCAGCGCAATATCGTCCTATGACAATCCCTGACGATATCAACACTACATTTTAGCTCAGTATACTCAGTACACTTACTAAAGCTACTGTGTCTCTACTTTGTTAACATTTTGTGCTGCAACACATTTACATCCTGGCCACTTGCGAGAGGTGCACAATGTCCTATAATCTCAATTCACCACCAAAATATGCCTTCATCCATCAGCCAGTGGAGTTTGGTTGTCACAATGTTGCCAAAAACTAAATTACCCCCGTTAGAGAAAAACAAAGAGGAGGGGACCACCATCTTGAAAAACATGCAATGAAAAGGGGATTTGGTGAGCACTGTAGACAGAAGCAGAGCACTCATAATCTATCACTGTAGATCAGGTGGTTCACGCTACCAGTTTAATCTCGGAGGTGGGTATCGGTGACAACCACAAAGCTTTGAAAGTTTGACCTTCTTGTACCTCCTTACGGATCCACACAACACTTCAGATTGCCACTTTACTAGTTGTAACAGAAACTAACTTACAGTTTCCAGCAGACTTTCAGTCAGTTTTTTTGCCGCTTCCAATCCAGTTGAGTTCGGGTGGCTGTAACAGACAAACAATTACTGTCAGTCTAGGTCATTAACAAAGTACTCCATTACAATGGCAGTCTCAAGCAGCTTCAGATGCAGAGATATTAGTGACATTTAATAGTAAACAAAAGGTTATAGAATAGCTTAGCATTGCAGTCTTATACAATTTGTCTCAAATAAGTTTATCCAAGAGGTCACCTGATGTAAACATAAAGTGGTTCGAAGGACTCTCGTTTGGATGCTTGTTCGATGTAGCCAGAGGTTTTCCCCCGCAGGAAGACCCTGGCCCCGGTCTCCGTCTGAATGTGACCCAGGTACGTGCCCCCTGGCCCCTCCACCTTCTCGTTCACATTGAAGGAAGGCAACGCCTGGTCGAGACCAACAAAGATCTTTGTGTGTACGAAATTCTGCAACGCAAACAGGAAAATAGAAGGGACGGGTGAGTTTAGGTTTCCACCCGAGAAATGTTTCTCAGAATAATGATACATGATAGCAGCTTTGTCAGCAGATGCAGCAACCATGAGCCTTCTTCTTAAGGCCAGGGTTGTTCTCTCGGCTAGTTAATATGGGAGGTGGGTATCGGTGATGGCCACATGGTCTTAACTAGCATCACCTTCATTACCTCCGGCAATTAAATGAACGAGTTACAATTAATTACAATTATAATACATGAGGAACATTACAAATCAAAATGACAATCACTGATGAACATTTACAAGCAATGGCAGAAACGTGTTGCGTTGCTGATTTGGGTTGCCGATTTGGGCAACGGGAAGCAGATAAAATCAATAAAATCAACAGCTTCCATTTTCTGGTGTATGGCTTTTAACAATTTACATGGAAAGATGTGAACAGTAACCTACTGGTCAAGCAAGCTAAAGATGACATAACAAAGCTAAGAAAATAAATGCAAAGTGAGAGACGGCAACAGTTTTAGGCTGTATGGGAACTGTAAACAATAAGGTTCAACATACAGAAAAGCCATGCCATTGGCTCTGTTAACTTGTTCATCAGTACACATGGATACAGTGTGTGTGTGTGTGTGTGTGTGTGTGTGTGTGTGTGTGTGTGTGTGTGTGTGTGTGTATGTGTATGTGTACTGTCGTGGTCCTTTTCTTGGGCTAAGTTGAAGAGGTCCTCGGCATAATAACTTTAACTTTGTAACTTTAAATAACTATTAAAATGAATCGAAGTTGAACACGGTGGATGAAGTTGAAGAAAATAGGTTTATTGTGCAGTACAACAACCGAGTAAGTTCATGAAGCTACTGCCTGTCTCCTACTGAGTGCAGGCTTAAGTATAGTTTTCTTATCACAATCAGGTCAGAAACTTTCAGGTCAGAAACTTTCATAAGTTTTCTTCTCATGCAATTAAGACAGCTGTGGTCAGCGAAACTGGGGCTTCGCTGCCCACGCATTGGGTCTTTAGATAAGATGCTCTAAAAGTACCTTTTCTAGTCTAGGCCAGGTCAGAGTGACATATCTCTCACTTTCATGTGATAAGGAGTAAATGATTAAAAGTAGCATATTCCTTTATAGAACTTATTTTTTAGTACTCTTAAGAACAAGAATAAGTCTTTATATGGTTAGATACTTGAATACATTTATCTGGATTAATATCTGGTTATATACTTGAATACATTTATCAGGATTAATATCTGGTTACATACTTCGATACATTTATCAGGATTAATATCCAACAGTACCTACCCCTGAATGTGGAGCCGCGGGCCGGTGCCCCTGAGCCGAGGCTGGGTTGGAGAGGCGTAGCATGGCTGGAGGGACGGCGGGCCGAGGAGGTTGTGGGTACAGTGTCAGTGGGGGGAATACAGGGACCTGCTGCCCCCCTGATAGTGCAGACCTCAGCACGTCCTCCGAGATGATCTCCTTTATTCTCAACACCGCCTCTGACGGCACAAATCAACCACAAGTGGTTTTAGTGATTAGTGGCTGAAGTCACAAGCTAGATACAAGATCACAAGATGGGTCTCGTTGATCACAAGATTCGTTGGATTAAACATGAAATGCAGGGTAAAGACATAACTTTTTTTTATGGCATGCAATTATGACATGCAAAGTTCAAAGTTCTGTATAACTAGCCGAGACAAGGCAAAATAAATAAAAAGCAGTACTCACTGTTAACCTGGTCCTGGTTCTTCCCCTGGACGTGCAAATACAAAGGCCTTTCTCTAAATAAAAGAAAATACATTAGAACAGGAAGTGCAGTCCTTCCAGAATTCTGTTGTTTTCCTGTTTCCATTATCAAATTCAATAGCAAATGTTTCAATCATGTAAAATTTTAGCTACATTGATTTCAATGACTGGTTATAACCTGCTTAATATCAAACAATGTATTATAAGCTGTTTGAGTTGATTTGCATTTTACAACCAAAAAAAAGATGGGGCGGTATGATTCGACAAAATGAACAAGGGTCTATTGCTAAGACAGTGTACTGTAATGTAGCAGCAATCAGATGATGAGCAAAATACATACGCTCCTTTTCCTTTCTGGGTGTCACTCATGTAGTGACCCTTCGTTGACACCACCGCACCACTGATTAGGCGGATCTGGAGAGGAGAACCCGTTGGTTGGGAAATGCTGTTCTATATACTCAAACCGATTAATCGACCATCAAAATAGTTGGCCATTAATTTAATAGTTGACAACAAAATTGATTAATCGTTGCAGCTCTAATACAATGTTATCAAAATAACATTTATTTGCAGCTATATGGGTCACAATAAAAAGTTATAATGCAACAATTCGATTTGTACTCAACTGTTTTGTCAGGGTGTTGTATAGCATTAATTAAAACAGAGGGAAACACTTGGAATTCTGAAATAGCTCACAATAGTCACAATTGGTCTGACACCACAGGCACCACACACACACACCGAACATAAACTTCTCTGTACCTCTTCCTGTGTTTTTCCTTTGGTAAGGAGGTCCCTACAGTTTATTGGTACGTCATTTATGTCCACTTCTGTAACCACTGTCTCTTCTGTGCTTGTGGGCACTGATGCACTGATTGGGGTCTGAAAGAGAAGGAAGATAGTGTTCCTTACACAAATCAATATTGAAGTAACTACACCAATTATGCTACACAAGCAAGTTCCTCCAAAAAAACAAAAAAAAACTGCAGAGTTGCTATAGGAATAACAACACAAGGATTGTGTTTTTTTTACAGTGCGTAATAGGTACTAATACAAATACAATAAATGCTTCTGTATGTGAATTATTAAAGACATAATTACCTTTGCAAGCAATGGTGGAGGAGTCAACAGCTTTCCCTTTGCCATTAACATGGCATTGATTTTGGCAGCCATAGCTGCAGCCATTTCAACTCCTCCAGGTGGAACCGGCTTTTCACCTTCACGTGCCGACTTTGATGGCTGTCTTGATGTATTTGGACCTCCAGTGTTGGCTGCTCCTGGAGGTGCGCTGTTTCCAACAGTTGTCTGAGGCCGTACATCCACATTCTGTTTTGGTTGGGCGGGCTGATCCCATCGGCTTGTTAAGCACCTACGAACAAAATAAAACATGCCGTATAAGTAGTAATCGTATAAATACAAACATGCTTTTTTTAAATCGTTCTGTTGTTGGTGCAAATCTAGATACGGCCTAGTACGCCATATGCCTGGTAGGGTATGATATGGTATACGTTAGCATTGGTAAATGCTACCAACTTGGTAAGTGCTACTGCTCATTTTATGCAACCAACTCAAAAAGAATATAAGTGCGTTGCTTATCGCCAAGCAGGCAACTGCCAATGGAAGCTAGCGTAGCTAGCGGCAATGTCAAGTAATGTGCTAACGCTGGCTAAATGATCAGTTTACTCTGAACATCAAGTGAACTCTAGGAATGTGGAATATAAACACATACCGACGACAGTGCATTTGTCGTGATATATGCATAAGTGTGCGCAAACGATATATTAGTAAGTAGGCCCACGGCTAGGTAACTAGCCTAGCACAAGGCTGCGTGTTAGCCAAACAGCTAATAAGTGCTAACGCAGTCGTTAGCCTGCTTAAGTTACGAACATGACTCAAAATAAGCAGAAACCGCGTTTAACCAAAACTTACGGTGTTTGTCCTGTCATCCAAGACATAGTGAAAGGTGTCTCGGGAAAACCAGAATTAAATAATCTACCAAAACAACTAACGTTGTTCAACACCAACCGCCAACACGCCAAACCCGGCGAGCACTGGTTGACGGCTTGTCGCAAAGGCTCTGGAAGATTTCGTGGGCGCGCGTCGTGGTCGGATGCAAGATCATAAGACACTGAAAACCCATACATTGATTGGAAGTAGGGTTAAGTGTAAGTGCACACAAGAGAAAATGAATGTCACATAATAATGAATAGCATAATTCATCTTCAACAATGTTCAATGGAGCGATACCGAGAAGATTCTGTAGTAGTATGACTATTATTCTGTAGTAGTATATTATTTCAAATTTTGAAAATGTACGGGGTAATGTGCCATGATCACTCACATTTTTCCGTGACTACATTCATAATAACTAACTTGATTAATGGAAACCAATACATGTGTGTGATAAATCACACTTGCTTTATCAGCCAAACGAGTTGTTAACATTTTACTGCGACATAGAATCTAACTGAATCTCAAACTCAAGTGCCAAAACCAATACATAGTACACCAAGAAGGCCTACATAGTCTACATTGGCTTTCTACATAGCAAGGCCCAAATGACAATTTCCTATCGTCCGAACTATATATTTAACCCACAAATCATTAGGAGTATCTGATGCTCCGAAGGTTACAAGTTGTTTCCATGACCTACATAATCTGCATGAACCAATCTTACAAAAATTAAAATGTGTATGCAAATAATATTTGAGGGCAACAGTCAATCTTCTGTAATATAGCCTGTACAATGTTTGCCATGAGATATCTTCAAAAGAAAAGAAACAACATTTTTGGATATTCCTTTTCTTTACTAGGTCCATTATTTTATACACAACAGCATGAAACGGATTCAGCCAATATCAGACAGTAGAGATAGAAGGGCGGGGGTTTGTACAACAACCTGAGGAGGGAAGACCACAAGTATAAAATGTATTAGTAGATTATATTTTGAACAAAAAACATCAGTTGCTGCAAATGATGTAGGCAATCATGAATTTAAATGTGGTTCACTAATACAAGGTCTGGTACAACTCAAAGGAACATTGAAAGTAACTATGAGTGGTAATACCACATATACAATCGTATTGGCCAAATATGAATGTATCTCCCAATACTATTGGAAACGGTCAGTAGTAGACACGTATTGAGCAAACATTGAGCCGGACCTGGAGGCCTTCTATGACTTGTCGATGCCCAGCTCCTCTGGTGTTGGGATGCCAAGTTCAGCAAGGGTAGGTTTCAGCTCTTGAATCAAGTATGGATAGATGTCTTTGTGGGGACCTGCTTTATCCTGTGAATAAAACCAAGGAAAAGTCAGCATTTTATATTTTATGTTCTTTTTTGTCATTTTGTTTTTACCTTACCTTTTATCTAATTACATTTAGCCTATTCTACGTACCCATCAGTCTCCAATAACCTCCACCCCAGTGAAACTGAAGCTTGCTATGAATGTGCTTTTATGTTTTGTGTTTGAAACACCCACCCGAATGGCCTACTGCTAAAATGCCAGGTGTATGGGAGGTCTGTTTGTGATCTGGAGACGTGGAGTGGATAATAACCGATAATCAATTGAACAAACTTATAAATCACATAAACCGTTGAATGGAAGCATGTGCATAACGACCTCACCTTCACAGCCTCCAGGATGCGGATGGCGCTGGCCAGGTCATCGAGTCTGCGACAGGCCCTCAGTGCAGAGTCCAAGATCTTGGCCTCAGGTACCAGGTCGTACCCGATAAGGGTGTTCATGCCTTTTGAAACATATAAATAGCCTGATTTACACATTTCTAGGAGATGACATGAAAAGCCTCATTCCTTTAACATTGCACTGACACTAAATGGAACGGCATGTTATGAATGATGTGATCTTGAACAGTTTAACAGCCTCACCTTTCTTCAATTCCCAGGCATCGATGTCTGGCTTGCTGAAGTATGTCACCCAGCGAGCATCAAACTCCTCATCGCTCTCCACCTTCGCATGGGAGTAACATCTGGCAGCCACAGGAGCTGCAGAAGACAATATCAAGGGTTACAATTTAGACATCCATTTACAGGTGACCAAGAGTTGAAGGCATTTGTTGTGCCAAGCCTTTGTTGTGAAACTGATTTCTTGAATTTAAATTATTAATCTAGAGGAAAATGGCCTTTGTTAAATCAGAGATTAGAGGGCAATATGTAATTGTACCGTTAGCGCTTTGTATTAAAATCCAACAGTAAGCATTGATTCATATATTGGACTACTGGATAAATCTAGAAATACAAAACGAATAGTGCAGTAGGGATGCGCAAGCTAGGTTAGAAGGCTGCATAGGACATTTAATGTCCTACACACCATGCGAGGAATACCAAACTGCAAACTATAAGAAACTAATTCAATCTTTAGGGGCAAGGACAGAGAAGAGATAACTTTCATTTGAAAAGTCTGTCTGCGCTTTGACGGCAGTTCATGACGCTCGCTAACAAACATTAACCGGTCAACACAAGGTCACTGGTTAAAGGTGATTAAAATCCGTCTTGGATGAACGCAGAATATGTATTAAGAGATCACACATCTGTCATAATACATAATTCCGGTACAATCTTTGGAGTTAAACTTGAATTCAGTTCAATGTCACCCTTGCTGATCCCGCCTGCCAATGCCAATGACAGCAGGTTCGCTAAACACAGGTTAGCATTGCAGTACCCATTAGCTGGTCATACATGTTTTTTCACCACAATCATGGTAAAAGAGAGCCCTACCCGAGTAAGTTGGTCTTGCCTTTACCACACTCCGCACCCCCGAAGACGACAATCGCAAAACGGCTCGGAACATTGTACCGCTCAGTGTGAGTCGGGGGCTAACGGTATCGAATGCTAAGGAACTGACGTAGTGGAACTGACGTAGGCAATCACGGACACAACCCTAAATTACCCATAATCAGCCAATCACGTGGACGCATTTTTAAAATAATTTATATAGTCCAATAATTAAAAGGAATCCACAAATACTTCCAATCAAAATGTACACATAATTACTGTGATTGTTTAACTTATCAACATTAATAACAATCCGGAGAAACGCCGCATATGTTTCCTGAACAAAATAAGGCAAATTCCGCCACATTCGCTAGGGGGAGTAATTTATTCAAAATTAATAGTATATTATATCTGCTACCAACACAGAGTATCAGGAATTGCCTAATAGCAAAGGGCACCAAATTCAACCTCTGTTAGCCCTCAGCCTGAAGGAACCGATTGCATCCAATCAGCACACAAAACCAGTAAAGGCTCAGTGATTAAAGGAATAATACAGCCCAACACTTTGACATCGTTATAAAACGTTTATTGGTAATGTACAACGCACCTCAGGTCGTATTTGACCGTTTTGTGTAGTATTTCTAAACTTCTGTAGACGCTACGTCACATGGACGAGGCTGAAGTTGGAAAATGGATTGCACTTTCTGCATAATTGTCATGACTTTACTGTACGATTTTTTATTATGACTTTTAGTATGAATATGACATTTTCATTATTAACCTCTGAACATGGTATGCAGACTGGTGTCATTGGAATTTTCCCCTAATTTCTATGGCCTTCCACCATTATTTTCAAAACGTCTGACACGTGTGTATGACAAACAATGTAACTAGTTATCAGAATCCAGAATTACAAGAGATTTTAACTAAGCAGGGCATGTCAGACTACAAAATTGCAATGACACAATGAGACAGTCTGACATGCCATGTTCATAGGCTAATCAAATTCTGGATTCTGATACTTATTTACACTGTTTGTCATACAAGTGTCAGATTTTTCTGACGTTTTGAAAATAAGTGGGGAGGAACATAGCAATTTGGGAAAAATTGCAATGACACAAAGAGACTACAATCTGACATGCCATGTTCAGAGGTTAATAATAAAAATGTCATATTCATAATAAAAGTCGATTCATTGGATATCACTTTTTTTCTTTGAGCATAAACTTGCTAGCCTCAGCGATACCGAAATGTTCACCAAATTATTGGCTATTATTCTGTGAAAGGTTTATTTTTTTCGGTTTGGGACTTTTTCACCGAAAGCAAGAGGTCGAAACGAAATCCAGCACTGCAAAACTGCTATTGAGTGTTCTAGAATGCACCGCACGGCGAGCTCAGCCGCGACTAACGTTAGCGTTGCCAGGCTAGCTCTCCCAACCGAGTCACCAGCTCTCTAATCCCGTGGCCGTTGTCATGAAGAGGCCGTCAAAATTTGATCGCCTGTGTGGCATATTGTATCATAGCATACTGCCAAATGTCTAGATAACTTTCACAATTAATAGTAAAGCCTGTTATACATATAGTTATAATACATTTGATTCATTTATTCAATTTATAAATGTACAATTTACAGAATGTTGCCTCCCTCCATTTCTCACTTTCTCTGTCACACACAGAGACACACGCACACACAGCAGCAGCAACAGAGGATATAAACAACAGCATCCTTAATATTAATATCGATGCAGTAGGATGTGTTTTGTATGCAAGAAAAAGACAGCTCTTGCTTGGGGGGACTGGGATTAGCTTTTGGTTATTAAATGGCTCAAGTCTGAAAGCTTGAGGCTGAATCTCCACAGCATACGTCTTCTGAATGAAGATGTATATATGTACATGCTTGCTCTAAGTAGGGGTGCTCCATATAAACCACAGCCTTCAGTAGGAAGCGCCGTCGGCATTGGAAGCTATGTATAAACACATCCATATGTAACGGTCCTCTCGTGTTCAGTAGCGCTCCATATGTATGTGAGCACGTGTGTGTGTGTGTAGGTTGGAAGGAAGAAGTGCTGTCTCTGTATGTATATGTACACTATGCTATCTCAGACTGCAGTGGATTATGTAACCCAGCTCCAGAGTAGTGGGGAGAGGAGTGGGATGGGAGAGGGGATGGGGGGGGGTGAGTATGTGTGTGTGTCTTGAAGGGAGTATCAACCTGAAGCATGGGCTGCTGCAGCATTTCACCCTCATTCTCTCTCTCTCACCCCCTCTTGCTCTGATGTACTGCAGTTGCCCCCCCCCCCCCCCCCCCCCCCCCCCCCCCTCCTCCTCCCTCCCCCCCCCCCCCC
>OOFB01008090.1:33989-51871 GCA_900323305.1 Trachyrincus murrayi | reverse complement strand
TGCACACACACACACACACACACACACACACACACACACACACACACACACACACACACACACACACACACACAAATAGTCCCCCTTCTCCCTCTTGCTGCATCCATCCTACCACATCACCACTCTCCTCTGTATCAGACCCCCTCCCTCCCCCATGTCCTATCAGGCCATCTGTCAACGTCCATACGGGTGGGTGCCACAGCTGGGGCTCAAAGCTGTAAGGTCTAGTGGAGGGGAGGGGGGTTGTCGGAGGGGATGGTGGTGGTGGTGGTGGTGGGGGGGTGTTGTACACTTTCACTTCACACACTTAAAGTACATAAAATCCATTAACTCCTGCTGGTTTAACCTCCTGTTCAATCCACTGGACCCCTTTTGAGATTATAATGATCATGCACACACACACACACACACACACACACACACACACACACACACACACACACACACACACACGCACACACACATGCACATGCACTCAAATGTATGTTGTGTTTGCAGTGTCCTGTTCAGAAACGCCGTAGGTTGCACTCAAACATGGCGGCAGCAGCAAAACGGGTCCATTTGGCGGTATTGTGCAAGCATCCTTAATAATGCAAGCGCTGAAGCACAAGGGTCAAGTCAAGACTTCACTATACACTGGCACACACACACACACACACACACACACACACACACATCTTTCTTGCACCTGGCAGCAATAATAAATATATATATAACAATATATCTACAACAACCTTTAGAGTTTAGAGGGAACACAACACAGAAATCAAACCACGGAGACAGCGCCACCTCTGGTGAAACATCAGTTATTGCATTATTATTGTATTTTACAAACAGTTCAGATATGGCGCCAGACATTGATGTAATCCCAGTTGATCGTAGGACAAACACAATGCCTATGAAACCATGTGCACCCTGTATACTCATGCTATGCTAATACCCTCCACTACAGGGTGTTGTCACTTGTCATAGAGTAGGTTAATCGGGCAAGTGACATCACTTGAGCCAATCAGGAAGAGCTGTTGCACTTGTGTGTCGTTTGTTTACTCTGTATAATAACAAGAAAGGGGGTGTGGGAACGGAAGAGGAGGAAGAGGAGGTATGGGTTAGGCAGAGGATCATGGGGTTAGGCATGAGGATCATGAGAACCAATGATGTCACATCCTCCTTGCCTGCTCCCATGTGCTCAGAAAAACGGGTCGTGTCTCTCATGACAAAAATCATGGCAGACGGCTAACACAACAATCCCAAGGTTGGGGATTTTGAAGTCCCTGAGAATGAACCAAGGTGAACCTTGGTGTATCATTTTCATTGTCTAAACTCTATGAAAGCAGTTGTGTCCTGGTAACGTTTGTGTATTCAACGTATTCTTTTTGAGTCAGCTAATACAATCACGCTACATATTTCATCATAAATTGCAATCAAGTGGCAGTGAGATCATAGATTTACAGCCCTTAATATTCAGTCCAGCATGGTTCTGTTCCCAACCAGTTCAGTCAGTCCGTTGAACAAACAAACGTTGCACCAACTGGCTATAGTCCTACTGAATGACTCAGGGACATCCAAGCTCTTTTGATTGGTCAAGGTCGTGATATCATCCTAAAGGCATGCGGGTCACCGACAACCCGCAATTGTTCACGCTCATTAGTGCATGGAGGCAGTATGCAACAGCCTCTGTTGATTTTGGAAGAATTATCTTATGTTTGTCGCAGCTGTGAAGACCGTACACAGCCTGTGACTATTATAGATGTGTTGCCGGGCGTTCATGTACTCATTCCGTGTGTGTAGCTTCCGTTGTCTTTGTTCATGTACTCATTGTTGTCTATCACCTTCTAACCTTCTCCCTGTTTCTAGGTTGGGAAATGTAGAAATGTAGAAAAACTAAACTTGTGTGTGCATGTGTGTATGTATAGGACTTCAGTATAGTTAATCATGAAGCGTGAGTCACTACAAAGTGACAGATGGCTTTTGATGAGAAGGCCAACAGAGAGAGAGAGAGGCACTCACTAGATATTGTCAACAGAGCTGTTGAAAGCTGTCAGGGAGGAGTATATAATGAATATAATTGAATATAATGTCAAATCACAGTAGCTGACATGTGCTGTAGGTAAGATTTGAGAGTTGTAAAGAGAGAGAGCGGAGAACAGCAAGTGTTCTCCGTTCTCCGAGTGCAAGATTATGAAAATAAACAGCCCAACAAAAAGGTCCCGTCAGTCTCTGCTCCCCTCCCTACATTTCTCCGCCATTGAGATGATAATGCTGTGTGCCCGAATGTGATTGACAAAAAAAGATGGATTCCCCAAACCAATCAGGGAAGAGATGCCCTGATTGGTGAGAAATGAGCCAGGAGCGGTCTAAAATCTACATTGTCTCAAGCATTTCACTCACAAACAGCTGACGGATGGCTATGGCACTTCTAACAGACACTCAAATTATAGCTCTTAAATCTGACCTACAGCACCTTTAAGGCGATAATTAATCATACGTATGATACAATTATACAGTGTAATGCACTACTTGATATGTCACTATATGGATACTTTCTATGAAAGAATCATTATCATATCATCATATAATAGACATTAGTGTTGCTTGATCATGATATTAGGTCAAATGTGCGTGTGTGTGTGTGTGGGGGGGGGGGGGGGGGTTGAAGAGGGAGAGAGAGAAAGTGTTGAAAGAGGGGAGTACGCCTGAGAATGAGTGGTATGTTATTGAAACGTGACCCCCCCCATCAGCTGTGCTGACTTCTGAAAGCAGAAACACACACAACAGAGACACACTGGAGCCCGCCGTACATTAAACAGTAAGTAGACAGATGCAGTATATATGCCCACGTTCCACCTGGCCTCCATGACCCCTTAGCTTTCTTTTCATTTTCTTTTTTACAGTCACACTTCCCACAGACTGTAAAACTTTATTAGCATGTTACTGTGCCACGTGACGCAGTACACATAAAAGCAGTAGTAGTGTGTGCGTGTGTGTGTGTATGTGTGTGTAATTGCATTTTTGTTGATCCATTCATGGAAACCTCTGTTTTATATAAAGAGTGAACGTTGGATTTATATAACTACAACTATGTTGCCTGGGTCCAGACCTTTGAAACCAACCAAGCACATAAATACAGCCCTCAAAACACTCATGTTTAGTCGAAGGTAAACATTTGGGACCGATCGAAACCTGTCAATATCATAAATATATAATACATTGGCTCTTTCTCTCACACAGAGAAAGTATGTATTCAGTCTCCATGAATGAGACTGCCTGGGTTCACCCAGCCCTTACACAACATGCATGTTCCTGAAGACCAGAAATGCTTCTCATCAGCATGTGCCCATCGCAGCCACAACAGCGCCCTCTACCTGACTGGTAGGAAACTACTTGGCGTGACCTTGCTGTGGACACCCCATTTCTGTCACTGACTTGTCAGTCATTACAAAACTGACAAGTTGTCATCAGATACTGTAAAGGAGTTTCAGCGCACACACTTACACACACACACACACAATTCTGTGGTGTTTCAGCAGTTATCAATGCAACTGTGTTTATCATAAGCAAAATCATTATGGACACTACAAGGGTATCAATCGGAGACACTCCTCACACAATCGTGCCAAATGTAGTGGACTGTGGACGAAAATAATCGTAATAATATGGGCTATTACTATAATAATATGATTTCAAACAAGGCACACCATTTCTAAAGTTTATGTTTTCACTTGTCTTACTCGAAAGTACTTGGGATTCTGCAAACAATAAAAGGTGAGGAGGAGCCAGGAGTCAGTCTGGGGGTTGTTTTGGAGTCTGGCTTCAAGTGACAGGATCTGCACCCGTCCTCGGTGGGGGGTGGTTTAATCCCTCCTTCTCTCCACTAGCCACACATTCGAAGCAACCTTTTCCAGGCGTTCTCCGTCATGAGATGAGAAGGCCTGGGAATGAGGGTACCCTGGGGGAGGGTCGCAAAAGACTGGCGAGTTAGTATTGGTTTGTAGTTATTCATATACATCTATGTTCTGTGTTGTTTAGGCCTAGTGTTAAGTGTCATCTACTTGTATTTTAGATTGCAGCAGTATTTGTGGACGGGATAGTCTGACGGGGACGCTGTTCTGGGAGATATAGGCATAGCTGTGGGCTTGCAGATTTTAGTGTGCGTATTCACTGTAGTGTGTGTTCACTGTATGCCATTCAGCAGCCTGATCAAACACCTGTCTCCATTCACCAGTGCGAGGTGATGTTCATCCGAGTGGTTTTCTACCTGGGTTCTGTGTTGACTGTAATGATTTCAGAAGTGCAGGGGCCAAAGTGTCTGCCTCTCTTTTTAAAGCATTAAGTTAGCCTATATATAAGCACTACTACCTACTAGTCTGTTCTGTCTACTCAAGTTTGAATCTTATGTGAAGTTGTTTGGCTGTATTGATTTGAATAAAAATAATCACCCTTTCTTTCCCAGGTGCCCTTCGCCACCTGTTCCCTCCGTCCCACCAAGAACTGCTAAATCCTCAGTTGCCACAACATGGGCACAGGGGAGAGAACAAGGACAGACTCTTCCTCCTCCAGATAAAGGAAAGCACACGGAGACGCTGTGGAAGACAGGAGGCTGACCCCACCAGCCTGAAGGACATGACCACCTGGCAGTGCAAGCAGTGGCTACTGCTGTACTGCTGCAGCGACTGTTGTTTTCATGCCAGCAAAAATGTCACGGCCCCAGCCCCGGTCCTAGTTTTCCCTACGTCTGTTTCCTCCCCTGTGTGTTTCCGTGTCTGTCTATCCCCATGTGTTTGTGTCTGTGGGGGCGTGGCGTCGCCTTCGGGTCATGCCTTCCCTCCACACCTGCTTCCCATCACTAATCACTCCCTGCAGTATATCTACCCCGGCTCTCCAACTGCTCTTTGCCAGATTGTTGTTTCTCCTGACTCTACTCTCTCGTATTACCCGCTCGTCTGATTCCCTTGCTTGTCGCCGATCTTCCGCCTGCCTGACTACCCCGCCAGTTGCCGATCTCCCGCCTGTCTGACTACCCTGCCTGTTGCCGATCTCTTGCCTGTCTGACTACCCCGCCTGTTGCCGACCTCCTGCCTGTCTGACTACCCCGCATGTTGCTGAACCTCTGCTTGTCTGACTATCACGTTGGTTGCCGATTCCCTGCCTGTCTACCGGTCCCGTCCGGTTTACCCTGTCTACGAGATTCTGCAAATAAACCCGTCTGCTACGGAATACATCGGTGTGGTCTGCATTTTGGGTCCAACCTCCATCTGAATCATGACAAAAAATGTGGTTGTCTTCTTGTTATTTTGTGCAGGAATTATGTTAGTGTCCATCTCTCTGACTCTCTCGCACTCAATAGTTCAGCTCAAAAGAGCTTATTAGCATGGGAAACTAATGCTTGCATTCACTTAAATTCTACTTTATTGTCAATTGTAAATGCACTGGTGCACATACAAATAAAAGGTAGTTGCTCTCTCAGGTACAGGGCTAGTTAGGGAATGAAGTGCTAATAAGGACTTAAGATACAAATAGGATATGTTGCCAAAGTAAAAAATCCCTATGGTAAAATGAATGGGGTTTCGCATGTTTATCTCTGTCTTTTCAATGTATAAAGAAACGGTTCGTGACACGCTCTATGGAGCACAAGAATGGAATTGAATGCAAAACATTCCAGGTGCGGATGAGATGTGACACGGACGTGTAGCTCACGTACTTACCAACCTACTAGAGATGGAAAGAGAGAGATGTGGAGAAAGATGCGGAGGGAGGGAGAGATGGAGAGGGGAATGGAGAGGGGAATGGAGAGGGAGGGAGAGATGGGGAGGGAGGGAGGGAGAGAGGACACCTTGTCTTTACATTTAGTCACTCCTTGGTCACTCAACTGAAATTGAATTTTAAAGGCATCTGTGTTCTCAGATCAGCGGGTGAGATGCTAGCTAAAAAGCCATCCAATGAGTTACCTCATGATTGACACACACACACACACACACACACACACACACACACACACACACACTACTGACACAATACTTGAGAAACTGCTGTTAAGTTAGTTGGAATGGAATGTAACGACTGTGTAACTATGTAATTATTTGGAATAGTATCCGGTGCTATGGATGCAATAACATTTGTAAAATAACATATTTCGCATAATAACATATTCGCGCGTTTCTTTTAAATAACACCTATGCTTAGCTAGTTCAGTTTCGTTTAAAAAGTTGTATTTAGTTTGCTAACCAAAGTAGCAGAGTAAAAGTAACAGAGAAAATCATTGGTAAGCAAGCAAAATATGCCTTTAATAGGCTAAATAGGCTTAATTAGGCTATGTTAGATGTTATCTTGGCAAGAAAGAGAGCAAACCAAATTTGACAACCTCAAACATGTCTTGTTCTTTCTTCTAACCCGCATTCTCCCGTCAGATGGAGCAATTTTTGGGTCATCGTGGGCCGTTCGTTGAAACCGTTGAGACCATGGCGCAGTGGTACCGCTCTTTTCAGACCGCGCAACACGCGACAAAGTGCCACCGAAAAGCACGCACGAAGCATGTATTGGCGGCTCTGTTAAAAAAATACCCCAAAGACCGTTCGCACTACTGGATACTACACGTATTGGACTGCACCGTCCCTCCACCTGCGGCTGCTTCGAGGCTTGAGAAGGCAGAAGTAGATCCATCAGTATTCAGTACGTTTGGAACCACTGGCACTAACATTTTTCTACAATGATCTCGCGTGTTCAATAAAATACCAGTCGAAATGCAAGTTGACTTTTTATTTAGTTCGAAGAGAAAACTTTTTATGGTTCTGACTATCGTAATTGCTTGCGTTGACCACAAGGGGACGCCGGTAGCATATTTACGAAACCTAGGATGGCTTGGGGCAATATGAATATTCATGAGTTATGAGTTCTGAACATCTCCTTATTGGTGGAGTTCAACTGTCTTTGCTTATTTTGTAATCAACAGATTAATCTGCTATTTGGTACCATTTGGGCTCCCGGGTATTTTCTTAGTGAGGATAAATGGCCTACTTCTTTGACGTGTCTCAGTTAATTCATGAATTCCCTAATCTGCTCTTTATGGTAGGGCATAGTGAAGGACATCATCTTCTGATGATCACCGACGCGTCTGGTTTCCCCCTGGGGTTCGACATACTGGAGAGTGGCTGGTCTTCCTCATCCCTGGGCGGTGGGGTAGACCAGGTTGGAGGTGATGTGGAAGTCGTTCAACGGATGGTGGCGCTGCTGACGCGGTGCATAGAGGCGCCAATGAGCGGTAAAGCCGCCCCAAAGAACTCCGCGTCAGCGACAGCGTTCTGCACAGGTGAGGAAATGCCTGAATAAAAGACGATGGCTATATATGTTTTCAACGACACAGGATTTGCACACAATTGTCATTATTATCCATGAATTAATTAATGTATTTATTTGAATGTTTATTACAACCAGGGCGACTGACGGTGGAAGTAGTTCAATCACAAGTATTGTTGTGAACATTGATTGACTGCTGAATATGGGTTTCATCCTCCTTTAAAAAAATGAGTTGCTGTTTTCTCAGACTATACTAGACCAGTGGTTTCATATATATATATATATATATATATATATATATATATATATATACCCTGTGCCTTGTCTGTTTCATTTGATCATTAGTAGGCCTATGTATTGAAGACTAAAAATGCACTCTTCTTCTTCTCATCCCCTTAGGTTACTGACCTGCCAGACGCTCAAGCAGGGTAAGAAGGGTATGGGCATGAAGCTGTGGCCCCTGAGCCTGCGGTGCTGGGACCCCCTGGAACTGGAGTGGGAAGAAGACGTCGCCGGGGCCCCAGAAGACCAAAGAGAGCGAGAGCGAGAGCGAAGGCCCAGTTTCTTCACCAAAGCTAAGTCCTTGCGTTATAACAGTCAAGTGTATAGACAAGGATTCCAGGTAAAGTCACGTCTGCCACCCATTACTTTATGGCTGAGAGCTTCTGACTGCAAGCCACAGCTCACAAGCTTCCTCTCAGGGTGTTGTGCTGACTGGGCTTTCGTTGGGCTGAGCACAGTGTTATGCGGGAAACAGATGGTTAAGTTTGTTTGTTGGCTGAACCTATACCTGTTGTTGCTTTTGGTGGTTTTTTAATGGTTTTGTAACTGACTATTTCCAAATCCAATTTATATCTATACAGTATATGACAGACAAACCAAGGTGTTTACCTTAGGGAATTATACTTCTGGCTTCTGGTTTTGTAAATTACGTTTTACGGCATTTGGCATAGGAAGTTATGGTTGGGGAATGACGCATATTGTTCTGGTTAAATATGTCATGTATGCAGAAATGGCAAGATGTTGCCATGACTGTTATCTCATGCTCTATTCATGCTCTGTTGAGTCTTTCTATGCAGTTTTTTTGTGTGGCTTTCATTGTTTTGAACACTTTGTGGATACCTCCTCTTGCCTTCCCTATTCATTTACATCTTATCTCAATTCATTCCTTTACTTGTGCTCAACTCCCTGCTTTGCTCTGCATTGGGATTAACATATTCTTAACATTATTAAATTTATGAAAATGTACGAAAATTACATTTAAATAAATAAAACATTTTGTTCTGAGAATTAAATCTGTCTCTCTCTGGAAAATCCCGGGGATAGCTTTTTTAACATAGCATATTAGGTGATCAGCCCCAGTAGGCTAAAAGTTATGTTTTGTCACAATATATTTATGGAATGTCAGATTTCCCAGGAAGACGGGTTGTCAGGAAATCCTGGGACCCCTTTTCCCGATATTAATCCCTACACCACCCCCCCACCCCCCCCCATGGATATATATTGTCTGTCTCCACAGCCCCCAGTGCAAGGCGACCCTGTACTGCTCCGACCGGTGTTCCTCCGCACACAGAACCTGGAAGCCTGAAGATGCCAGCCACCAACACTGGTGTGCCAAGCTGGCCGGCTACATGGGCAACGGGCTCAAGCTGGCAGACCTGCCCTTCAGCTACACTGCAGGTAGGGGAGAGGGGGGTGGCTGCTGGCCTTGTGAACCAAGACCAGCAAAGAGAACCTTTGAGAGTTCTTTGAGGATTCGTTTTCTATTAAATCTGAAGATATGAAGTCGAATATGTAAATGACCGTGAGAGTTGTTTTTTTGCGCGGTTGGATGTATTATATCCATCGCAAAAGATTGAAAATAAAGGAAGGAGAGAAGCAAAAGCGTTAATAATAACAATAGCGTTTGGAATCATTGTATTAAAAACTGCAAATACTAGTATGTGTACTACAATGTTCATGTTTGGATCTATCTTCGTCACGTCCTTTCCTTGTTTCACCTGAACACTCCTCTCTGACTCTCCACTCGTTGCTCTTTTAGAGGTGACATCAGAGGACTTGGAACACTTCCTGTTTGAGTCCGAGCTGACCAGTGGCCACTGGTTCCACTGGAGCTTTCTGCTGCGTTCCCCCAGATACCAGCTCCACCCAGCAGGGGAGCGTGCCAAGGACCCCATTGGCTGTCAGGTTGGTTTCACATTCATACTCGGATCCCATGTTATCTTTGAACAAAAAATCTTAAAGGGTAAGTAAACCCCCGTTTTAGCAGATCTTCCGCCTATGAGTTTAAAAATGCGTCGCAGGGGCGCACGTCACACTCGCTCGAGCTAGGGTGCGCAGCCAATAGAAAACCACCGCTCTGGAAATGCATTTTTAGCCGGAAGTAGCAGACTTCTTGTATTTTACAGAGAATTTCCCCCGTTCAACAACTTTATACATTTTAGTCCAAAATAACACAGAAATGTTCACCAACACGCCGTGTGACCCAAACAGGACCGTTTTCAACTGAAGAAAGTGATTCCGGGGTTTACTTAGCCTTTAAAAGTGAATGTGCTTCTTCAACTTCAAGCTGGGTGTATTGTCTCAGTTACTGCAGGCTCTTTTGGTGTATTCAATAATTGCTCTCTGCTGGCCTGCTATGGATTGCTAAAATAATAACACTGTGAAACTAGAGAATTCAAGTTATTGAATGGTTTCTTAAAGAACTGCAATTCAATCCACGTGTTTTGAGGTGAGAGGGTCACACGCCCCTAAGTTGCGTAACTCCAAATAACAGAAACTCAACGTGAAAAGGTAGACTTTTTAAAAGAACAGAAAATACAGTGTAGTAGGCTATACATATGCACCTGAGACTGATAAGAGAAAGAGAAACAATGGGTGTACATGATTCTTATATAGGGAAACATCCCAGGGTTTAGGTGGGATCAAGAAAACTAAAGGAGAAAGGGACTGACCATTGCATAGACTGGTATAGATTGGCTATGACTATGTAGTATTTACAACACACAATACATTAGGAAGGCAAGGTATATACAGGATAAAGGAGGGAGGGGGGAGATCAGGGCTGAAATGGGAAGAGGGTCATAAGGGTTACAGTATTAAGTTTCCTGGTTACAGCGGCAATACAACACAACATGATATAACACTTTTCAGGTGAGGAGAGGAAGGAAGCTTACACAATGGCTTATTACGTGGACTAATAAAGCAGTAAAGAAGATGATTGTATGTGAAAGACAATAAAAACATTCTCCTATCTCCACCGTTCCAGGCCACAGGAGCAGGAGGCGGACATGTTGCTATGTGGCCCTCGCCCTCTGGGTGAGAGAGAGAGAGATACAGAGAGAGAGACACTCTCAAATCTCTCTAGCCCAAAACTAAAGGATCCTCTTTTTGAAGAGATTGATTAGAATAGAATCTCTCTTTACTCATACGCTTAAACACCTGTCCTCCAACCCCCTTTTTCTATCACTCAAGTCAACGTTTAGTTTGATACAAAATATATCTAGTATGTATGGCAATATATCAAATTCAGTATATTAGTCAAATATTAGTAAGATTACTAATTTAGTCAAATATTAGTCAAATCTCACTGTTTTGTTTGTCCTCATGCGTGTCATGCAGAGAAGGATAGGCCAGGATAGGTCAGGTGTGTGGTTTTTAAGTGTGCGGTGTCATTGGAAACAGCTGTCGGTTTCACATGATAAGGAGATGTCACACGAGACGATGTAATGCGATACGCTTGCCCGTCTGCTCACAGTGTCCTGGCGCCAGTACTACGAATGGCGAGGCATCGCTCTCTCGTCTCCCGTGGCAACGCTGCTCAGCTCCGCTCTCTCCCTCTACTACATCATCACCTCGCTGGTCCCCAACGACTGTGAGTGGGGTTTGTGTTTGAGTCACTTCTTCACGCGATTGATTATCATCAGAATTAGAATCAGAATCAGAAAGATACGTTTTTGCGTATACTGTGCATGGCAGCAACTGAATGTACACGAATGTTAAATGCAGAAACTAAGGCTATAGATATATACAATGTAATATACAAATCTGAGATAGATCATTTGTGAGTGAATTTGAGTGTGAATGAAACTATATTTAACTGCGTCGCTTTTTATAAACGAATGGCTTATATCGATATCTTTGGAGGAGTGTTGGAGAAGTGTTGATCTCTCTCTCTCTCTCTCTCTCTCTCTTCTCTCTTTCCAAGTTCCTGAGCTGAATGTCCTAAAGAAACATTCTCTGAAGATTCATGTCATCGAGTCCCACAGGGAGTTCCAAACACTACTGGCCTTCTGGGTACGTGTGTGTTACAGATCCCCTTTGTTTCACTTAAAGGGCAACCATCACGCTCTGCGTTTTTCTAATGTAAGAGAATACTACTTCATATGCGCATTGGGAAAAAAATCGCAACATCATACATATCGTACA
Source organism: Trachyrincus murrayi (assembly GCA_900323305.1). NCBI lineage: Eukaryota > Metazoa > Chordata > Actinopteri > Gadiformes > Macrouridae > Trachyrincus > Trachyrincus murrayi. The sequence continues at coordinate 40,153 of OOFB01008090.1, read as the reverse complement.
AAAAATACAAGTCCGCGATTTGGCCCGGGATTTGCCTTCTCCATTGGTCCGAATCGGAAAAATTACATCAATGGTCCAACTTTTTCGCAATTTTTTCCCGTGGAAACGGAGTTGATGTTGCAGACCGCGATACAACTGTAAGAAACAGCACCATCTATGGTCAGACACAGGTTATAACAACTACTCACCCCCGTCTCTTTCGATAGGAGCTGTCGGCGCTGCTGCCTCACGTGACGTTTGAGCTAACGTTCGTCGGCGAGGGACTTCCTGCCTGGAGTGACGCGAAGCAGATCTTCATGCAGAAGAAGGTTCGCTTTGTTCAAGTCAGCTGAGAAAAGGGAGATAAGGCTGTAACTTGAAATAATTTAGAGCTGCTGAATTTGACTGAATTGTGGTATTTTGTGGCCCACTGTGAGTTCTACATACACATGTTTACACGATTGACTTTGAGAACAGGTTTTAAAAGTACAAGACAATGCACATATTTACATAATGTTATATTATATACGCACACAGACACACACACACACACACACACCATGAAAGTGCACAAATAAACACAATTAAATAAGTAACTAAAGAAAGATAAGTGAGTAACGACAAAAAGGTTTTTCGCAGAACGTGCTAATCTTACCACTCCAGAGGGGCCATGTGACCCTGGTCGACCGCAGCCTGACTCCCAATGAGAAGTTTGAAAAGCGAAGCCTCAGCGTCAAAGGTTACCACAGGGCCTATCACATACTGCAAGGCCCTAAGCCGGATCTAGTGGTCGGTGAGTGTATTCTGGTTAGAGGCAGTTCTCTGTATTTGTACACACATAAACAAAGTCGTTGTCTTTTTTCTCTGTGACGATGGAGCTTGATGGAGCATTTATGGGGGCTTAGTCTCTATTTAAAATCAAAGACGTACTAACAGCCACCGCAAACAAAAAACAACATAGCCAAGTAGTGTGTGTGTGTGTGTCGTGGAGTAACTCGCGTTTAGATCCTATAGGGGCAAGGATGAGTGACATGACATCTTTGATTGTATAACAAATACTTTTATCACGAGTGCACTTTGTAGAATATTTGTGAAGATGCACATTTATACAGATTCCACATTACATCACTGACCTACCTCTGTAACGGATGACTATTAGGCATACAATAGTATACTAAAACATGATTTTGTATCATTGTTATTACATGTTTTTTCTGAGCCATACAGCTGTACAATAATGTTAAATGTATGTATTTTTTATCATGCATCCTATGACTATTAAACTGTTCAGTCATCTTATCAGTACCACCTGGAGACACACTTCATGTGTTCAACACAGTATTCCATCTCTTATGAAAGTCCGATCAAACGGAGTAGGCCTACTTCAGCTTCCAGGCAACTCGCATTTGTTGTCTTTGGTCTGTGACGAAAGAGCTTGACGGAGCATTTCCGGGGGCGTAGATGGCATGCCTTATCTGGCACACGGATGCAAGTCTGTTATGCACGCGCTTTGCCGAGGGTATTGTCTGTTCTTAAATGGCAGGAAGGAACCCATTTTGGAACCAGATCAACATTGTCTCAGTTTGATAAGGTCTGCAAGAAAAGGAAGTGTGTAAAAAAACCACAATTACACATGTCGTGTGTGTGTGTGTGTGTGTGTGTGTGTGTGTGTGTGTGTGTGTGTGTGCACAGGTTTCAAGCCTGATTTTCCTCTTCATGAATTTTGGCACAGCACCCTTCCCAGACTTCAGGTAATATACCACACACACACCCCACATATCTAGTATGCTGGCTATTCACATCCTTCACAGTCTCTGAGGGTCCCGGCCTATTTCTGTGAGCTGGACGAGCTCGTCTGCCAGTGCAGCATGCAGGTGATGGGCCAGGCCACCGGGGGAGCCCTCTCCCCGGCACTCATCAACCCCTATCACTGCCCACTGCGCATCACCACCGGGGCCAACCTGCTTCCACGGTAGGGATGGGCATCCATCTATATATGGTTTATATATATATATATATATTTGAAAACCAGTGTAACGTCCACGATACTGTGGCCAGGGTAAATATGACCAAATATGGTCATCATGTCACAGGGAATATAACCAGGAACTGCAGCACAAAAAACGAATATCAATGTGCACAATCTATTTATTTTAGCCTGTAGATCTGTTCTGTAAGACTAGTCAATCAGTCAGACAGACAGACAGTTGGTACAATGTTGATCCATGGCATGTATTGGCAGTGTGTCGGAGCGGCACATGGTTTCCAGAGGGCATGCATGTCACTACAGGACAAAATTATCAGTCTGCTGTGGAAATGATCGCAGCCATCATGTTGCATCCATTGTTTTCAGCTAATGGTTCTGCGGCGTCTCTCTCTCTCTCTCTCTCTCTCTCTCTCTCTATCTGTCTGCCCTCTCAGTTACTCCAATGGATTCATCTTCTACTTGATGTACAAGCCATTAGTCAACATCCCCCAGAGACATGCTTTGGCCACGCCCCCTCGGGTCCGAGAGACGGCCAAGATGAACCGCAAAGAGCGCAGAGCCGCTGCCCGCAAGCACAAATGACCCCAGAATCATTCACTGCTTTTATTAAAAACAAATTAACAAATAAAACTTTCTCAGGATTTCGTTGACGTTGTAGCAGATGTAGCGGAAGGTCGGTGTACGGAGAGAATTTGAGGCAAGCCTGCCAATTGATTCTCTGCCAATTGATTCTCTGCCGAATGAGTCGGCGTGTAACCCGGCGTGTAACCCGTCCCCTGCCCACTTTGGGCAGGGGACGGGTTACGTTACAACACTATACTTGTTGGTATATATCAACAGCACTGAGAGGAGCACTGCTGCTGTCGGCTTTTACACATAATTTATCACCGGGTTGGGCCGCTTGCCGTTCGTTGAAAACCTCTGTGCTGATTTCAAATGTGATAGTTGAGTGTGCATGTCTTGGCTTCACAAGGGCCCCATGTGACCACTTTACTTGTCACATGCTCGTCTTTACTTGTTGCCTCAGGCAAATGGCCTGTCTCTCTATTTAAGGTGAAAGACAGACGGTCACCGCAAACAAAAAGCAACATAACCAAGTAGTGTGTGTGTGTGTGTGTAGGGTGGAGTAACTTGCTTCTTGATCCTATACGGGCAAGGATGAGTGACACGACATCCTGGATTGTATAACAAATAGACTTATCACGAATGCACGTTGTTGAATATGTAAAAATGCATATTCATACGGATTCCACATTACATCACTGGCCTACCTCTGTAACGGATGACTGTTAGGCATAAGCCTACAGTAGTACACCGATACTAAAACATGATTTTGTATCATTGTAAGTTACTACGTGGTTTTTTCTTAGCCATACAGTTGTACGATAATATTAAAATGTATGATTTTTTTAATAATATTTTTTTTTCATTGTATTTCTGTATCATGCATCTTATAACAGCTTTTAAGCCGTCGGTGATCGGTCATCTTAGATGGAGAACACACTTCACGTGTTCAGCGGAATATTCCGGTCTTAAAAGTCCGATCAAACGGAGTAAGATCTACTTCAACTTCCAGTCAACTCGCATCGGTCGACTTTGTGAAATGTGACGTAAGTGAAACAAGTTACAATTTACGCAAATGAGGTTGCCTGGGTACACGTTAAAGCAAGTGGTCGCTCGCTCGACTGCTGGTCTAGGGGGGGGGGGGGTGCTTGAGAAACGCAGGCAAGGGCTGTGCGACGCGCAACGCATTGTAGAAAGGAGGATTAAAATATACCCAGCGAGGACATTCGCCGCATTCTAAGCAGCTTTCAGGAACACACAGACGAGGCACGAATGACCGACCTGGCTTGGCTGCAGCCCACACACATACAGCCTTTCTTCTTGAACGTCGACAGCCCAAAGAGAGAGAGGTATTACGCATATTGTAGGATAGGCTGGCCACGGAGCCGTTCCGCTATATGTTTCGCCGTCAAGGACAACTGAGTGTGGAAGGACTTGAATAAGTAGCCACCGGTCAAATGGGCTACAGCAGACTCTGACTCAAGGGCAAATGCCGGCTGGACGCCAACACAAACTCCCAAAGAGCTGTTCGTGTTAACAAATACAAGACAAGACTTTGTGCCGATCTACTACCTCTGGTGGGATATTTTTCTTTCGTGGGCGTAAGAAACGAGCTATATCTACACTGCAAGCTCTTTTTTGTTGTTGTTTGTTTTGCAGCTCCCGGCAAACATCACATCTAGTGACAATTTGGCAGACAAGGCGACGCGTATTCCGGGAAGGACTATCATGTATATTTAAAGAGAGGATACCGGGTAGGTCCTTGCAATGGCCACTGATCGAGTACGTGCCCACATGACCTACATACCGGCAAAGCTTTAGGCGGCTACAAGGATGACATGGGTTGTACAAATATATTTGATACAAAACCAGACTTAAAAAAGACAGGCGTGACTAACACGAAGATCAGTATTTGTGCATATTTAATGTGTAAATGAATATCAAGTGCAAATAACAGTAGCCTATGTGAATGTCGCTTCTAGGTACATTCTGTAAAAAAGAAAAAAGCAGGGGATATTTTGGATCCTATACTATGCAACATCAGAAAAAGTATTAACCCAATAATGTTCAAACCTGAAAATTTCTCTGGATTATTACTTTCAACAGGCTTCAGAATAACACTCACATGTGGCACATATGATCTTTGGACTACAACTACAACTCATCAAAGGTCTGACAAACAAGGGAAACAGGGTGTAAAGTTTATCTTTACAAACCAGGAAGTTTTAGACTACTCATCCAGCTAAATCAAGATAGCGCATGTCTAAAGCTCATCGGCTCAAAAGCCTTGCCTTCAGACTAAAAGCAATAATGGCTTAAGAGTGCATTACAATAATATACACATACATTTCTTTTGGAGGGTAGGCGGCACGTCAGAGCATTATGTTTGTAAATTTTGGCGACACACCGCCTCTCCTGAGGCACACGGAGGTCCCGCCCCGGGTCACGGAGAACTACATCCTGACCGGCTACCGATTCCCCAACTACAGCCTGCGCCAGTGCCTGCTGTCGGCGTTCAGGCCCACCAACGAGACGGGCAACTTCTGGACCCACTTCCTCCCCGTGTTCGTGTTTGCGTACTACTTCGCCGAGGTGTTTGGCTGGGAGGGCGCACCGCCGGGAGACGACCCCTTCTTCTACCCGCTGTGGAACTACTTCCTCGGGGTGCTGTGTCTGCTGATGGCCAGCAGCCTGGCCCACCTGCTCAACTCCATGTCGGTGGTGGTCCGCGAGGTGTGCTTCTTCGTGGATTATGGCACCATCAGTGCCTACACCGTGGGCTCCTCCTTGGCCTACTACTACTACATCCACCCCCGGGCGGGGGTACTGGACACAGGGGACACGTGGGCTCGCAACGGCTCCCGCCCTCCCGCGCCACTGTCGTCGTCGTCGTCGTACGGGATCCCGGACGTCAGCGCGCTCTTCGAGACCTTCTACATCCCCAGCTCGTGCGTGGTGGCCATCATCTGCATCCTGTCCTGCTGCAACACGCGCCAGCGCTGGCGGAGGTACCGCTACGTCATCCGCACCCTGGTCTTCCTCCTGCCCTTCCTGGTCTCGTCCACGCCCATCTTCTACCGCCTCCTCACCCGGTCGCCGTACCGGCCGGCGTCGGCCTCCTTCGCCTCCTCGGCGTCCATGGACGACTACTTCTACCGCCACTGCGCCTGGCTGGTGGTGTCGGCCGTCTTCAACATCAGCAAGATCCCGGAGCGGTTGGCGCCTGGCCGGTTCGACATCTGGGGCCACAGCCACCAGTGGTTCCACTGCTGCACCTTTCTCTCCATCCTGGACGAGCTGCACATGATAAAGGCTGAGGTGAGGGCCGTCCTACTGCAGCCCACCCTGTCGCTGTCCGAGGCGGCCGCCACCGCCGCTACGTCCCGCCTCCCTGGCCCCACGGCACTGTCCACCTACGGGGTGATGCTGGTGCTCCAGGCCACCATCGCCTCCATCATCGGCTGGTTCTCCTGGCACGCCGAGCGCATCTACGGCACAGAGAGGGACCAGCTGGCGCAGCGGGGTCTCAAGGGCCACAAATGTCACTGAGGAATAGAGCAGAGCCGTCCCCGCCGTGCACACATGTGCACTGCTTCTCTTTCCCCCCCCCCCCCCCCCCCCCCCCCCCCCCCCC
>OOFB01008088.1:13479-26573 GCA_900323305.1 Trachyrincus murrayi | reverse complement strand
CCATAAGTGTCCGGTCTGTTCAGGATGGCTGTATCAGCATTCCCTCCCCCGGTCACCCAGTCTGAGGCATCAGGATCACCCAAGGCCTACACACACACACACACACACACACACACACACACACACACACACACACACACACACACACACACACACACACACACACACACACACACACACACACACACACACACACACACACACACACACACACACACACACACACAGTTTAGGGCTTAGTGAGCAACCACTACTTATGGGGTCAAATGGGTTGCCACTTGTCTAGTGTCATATTGACAAGATAGTAGACATTGTTAGAATTGCATTGTTAATATGATAATTTAACGCATAAAATAAAACATGTAAATATAAATAAATGCTGTAGAAATCAGAAGCAATGCTTAGTGATCATCTATACATATTTACATTATTCATACAAATCATATTGAAATTATACAGATTATCTGAATGTCTTGGGTCTCGTATGCGTTTTCTGGGCATCCGGAAATAACTCTCATAATGCAGCAATAGTAATTATGTATTAAAAGATTCTGATCTCGCACATGTGGTGGATGGGGATCAAGAAAAGATAATTAACTCATCATCAGTTGTTGTTTTTTTGCTGCATCACTACACAAAGTAGCTGGCGGCAACAGCTCCCATGGAAAGATTCATGAGAAAGAGAGACCCATTCCTGTCATGTGCAGGCAAGACCAGCATTCCATATCCCGTCAGCCTCCAACGTGCTGACTTATTCAAATCAACTTGACCCTCCTAGGCAGAGTGCCAGCAGACGTCACACGCTCAAACCAGCTCCAGAGAGAGAGAGAGGGAGGAACACTATGTTCCTGGCCCAGGCTAAAACATTTTTTCACCCAGCACTGAAAGCATTGCAAGTACACAACAGTGCGTTTGCTGCACTGCCCCCTCCGCTAGCATGTCTTACCCAACACACACACAGTAGTAAAAGAGGTTTATGGTGGCCCAGCCCTGATGTGGTGGTGGAGGTTATTGAACCCCTGTGCCTAACTTCATCTGGGAAGTGGTCGTCCTTACCCGGCCTTGGAAGATGAAGTACAGAGTTGTCCCTGACACACACACACACACACACACACACACACACACACACACACACACACACACACACACACACACACACACACAAACAGCATAATAATAAAATACTTTTGGCTGACATACATCTGGCGAGTCAGCCGCAGGTTTGTCTAGGCTTTATTTGGAGCCATAAACTCTCCATTGCTGTATCCTGTTCGATCCGGTTTGATGTACGATGAGGAGTGTGTGAGTGAGCATTCATAATGGAGCACCATGAAACCGTGACCCAGTTCCATCCAAACCAGTGTCTTAACCATGTCCCATGTAAATAAAAAAAAGTTATAAGCAAGTGTGTGTGTGTGTGTGTGTGTGTGTGTGTGTGTGTGTGTGTGTGTGTGTGTGTGACACACATAAACAATCACACACACGTCAACACACGACCGACCATGCTGTGTGGAACATGCACCTGTACATCATGCAACCCAATCGCCAAATGTCATCACGTGAGGGAACATCAAGCGTCAAAGTTTGACAAATTTAACAGTCTCTCGAAGACTCTCGTGGTGCTCCGCACCGCAAACCTCCAGTTGGGTGATGGCAGATCTGCTTTGACCCCAGAGAGCTGATATCAGCAAGTTAAACTGTGACAAGAGGAAGTGGCTGGGGCCTGTGGGAGCGATAATGATCCGCCTTTAAACTTCCTTTTACAAGACATGGCTCTGCAAACGCAGGCCTCTATCGCAATGGCGCTCTTGCGTGGTGTGTCAGAAATCCCATGATGCTAGTGTTGTGCTTAACTAGCAGTAAACACACGCAAAAGAGCTCATCATAGTGCTGTGTATGATGTACTGATCTTTTTCGCTTTGCGCCAGTTAAAAACAAAGGGACGTCAACATTCGATGACTTCAACCCTCTGAGGTCCAAAATCACAAAGTCTTTCCAACCTCCAGCCTCCAAACCTGGCTGGCTAAATTCATCATTTACAAGATTTTACTGTGCCAAGACCGGTTTACACTATGGTCCTGAGGTACTCGAGTACATGCAGAAGACAAATTAACACTCCTTTTACTGTTTCAGCCATGCCAGCCCTGCCTTCAACAAACATTGCTCCCAAGTGACTTCTGGCCAACACCAACTAATTCAAGACACCATGGAGGGTCCACAAAAGGCCTTCTCAAATCAGTGGGATGAACATTAACCCAATGTAAATGTGACAAGACAGAATGCAATGGGAGCGCACTGCGGCCTGAAGTATAGCGGAGCTCGGATTCAGAGTTTAAATTTAAAATGCCTAAATACAGAATAGTTTGCAGTGAAGAATCACCACAAAGGCAAACAGGTCATGACCACAAATATAATGGTCTATATAAATATTTGATTTGGACATGGGCCCGGTCTTATTTAAAACATGTTCACCCTACCTAGAGTTTAAATCAAGTGGCTGTGTCAACTCATCAACTTTAAAATATTGAAAATAGTATTTTACAGAGAAAACCATTTGCACTGGTTGTTTTAAACCACATGCGATTTCTTAGCCATTATAATGTCACTTAAATACTCCACCTAGTGGAAATTCTCATTTCCAAGGGAAATTCCCAGGCAAAAGAAAGGGGATGAGAAACCATCTTTGAGCCAATATTGACTCAGAATCGTCAAAGTATCTGACAACACAAGCCTCTCTATCAAGATGAGATAGTTTATACAAGTATAGAAATACTTAATTTGGATATTATCTAACATAATAACAAAGAGTTGCATATAACATACATGACATTTTTTTACACGCGTTCATCAGATCACAGCATGACAGATTTTGACTATCTGTTTGTAGTTGGCCCATACAATCTTTGCAAAGAAATAACATAACAGCTCTATGTATGTATGTATGTATGTATGTATGTATGTATGTATGCATGTACATTACCTACTACATAGAGTGGTCTGGTCCTTGTGACAGGAAAGACCCAAGTGTTTTCCTTCAACAATGTGAGAATAATTTGACAGTCTCCAAACAAGAACGATACATATATTATTAAACTAAACATTGCTATTACTTAGGTCACCCTTAGGAGTTGTGAGATAGCCAAAACTTCAGGTACAATTCACTGTTGCATAATCAACTCAAATATTCAAATACAATTAAATTGTACTCGTAAATAATTGTTGTTCAACTCTTTAAAACAGCATGAAATCTGCTAGTCAAGTACACACTGATCATGGTACACATGTTGCCCAAACTTGCCATTGCATAAGAGGGGGTAGGACCCCACCTAGTGTCCATGCGCACACCTGTCTGCTAGTGCAATAGCTTTATTGTACCAACATGCTAACCACGACCCCTTAAATACAACGTGAGGGGGAATTCAGAGTGTCCCCCTTCCGTAGTATAACATATTTCCAAATATAACAGGATATTAACGCCACATAAACATAGGAATGTGAAGTGGTCCTACAGGAATTCACTGGATTCTGTGAAAGTTACAACACATGTACCATTGCCAGCCAGCTGTGTGTTAGCCGATTTTCAGGCTTTATATGAGAGGGAAGCAGGGAGGGAAACAGATTTAGTTTGTCATTGCTTCGTTCAAAAAGGTGAATAATATGTAATAATATTCATTTTGATTTGCTGGTTGTAGTTTGCTGTATAGAAAACTTCTAACTTGTTTTTAAATAGTATTGTTAGTACTGTAGTATTATTTTGTCATGCAGCAAAATAATCAGCCTGGGACAAAAATAAACATAAACATTAGGCGAAAAATAACATTTACATTGCAGTAGGCCCATTAGTTATAGTTGTCCTGAACCTCTGGGGGGAGACAGCACAGAGCCTGGGCCGGAAACCTAAAACCGCAAGGGGCGGAGTTACGCCTTGTTTCCTGTTTCATTACGGAGATGATATTCTGCCGAAGAAAACTCATTTGCGCGAGTGGATGAAGCTTTCAGAAGGGGATTTTAATAAGTGTATTTATACAGTGGCCAGTCCAGATGATGTTGATTTGAAACCTTTAGACACTGTTTTACAGTTTACTAGTGCTGGCCAAGTTTGTGTTTGCCAATTATGGCAACATGATTGGTCGAAAACAAATAAAAAGCAAAAGAAAGTGAAACTCCCCGTTCCCCCAGACTTTAGGTCTGATTATTAATCTAATTTAGTCTAATTTATGAGACTATAGTTAATATAAACCTATATAACTGCATATACTATTATTATAATTTACTCACCACTGGTGATTTGGGGGCTTTGGGGGCTTTCAGGGCTTCATCGACGGCATGTGGTTGAGACTCGCATTCAGATATATGACCCTCGCTATCACGTTCTAACTCATCAGCGGAGCTGTTCCGATCACTGTCCAAATCAATGATTAGAAGGTCCTCTGAAAACAAAGTCAGAAAACGTCACAAATAATTGGCTATCAATATGTACACAGAAGACAGACACAGACAAAAAAGATCAAAACTAAAGACAACATTCATCACTTATTCAACAATCATTTGACAATGTTCCTGTAGCCTATAATATGAAGCAGAGAACAGAAGGTTTACGGACATAATCTACATCTGCTTGAGGTTTGAGTAACAACAAGGTATCAACAAAACAATCAGTAAACAATGTGTGTATAAAGTATTCATCAATGGTCAACTCAGGCACCTTCATCAGCAGATACTTTGGTGGAGGACTCCACGATGGCTGTTGGTCTCAGTGTTTTTCTACGCCTCTCTTGTTGTCGTGGAGCCACGGCTTTAGCCAGAGACCGGTCATGATCATTATCCGACTGCTCACTTTCACTGGACGACGTCCAGGCAATGTTCAACGGGTCCTGGTCATGGTGACTGGAGCTGTTAGGTACTGTGCAACCATGGACATAGATGACGTTTTTTTTACCTGTAATTTAAGATATCACTCTGGGCTCTGGTAACTTGTGACATTTTAAAGATGAAGAAATACAAAAAGGATCAATGGAAGTAAATGGACAGAGAAAATGGATTGCTACCCCACAGCGTCAAACAGAGAAAGGGATGCTGTGCTCCAGTGTGAATCTATTCTACATTATACCACAGCCATATACATATATGTGATACTGATTGGTCAATAAGGTTCCATGGGTGTGCATTAATATTCAATAACGGGGACACCTCTGCCTTTTAATACTTTCAAATCAATGCGCTTCAAATCCAACATTAACAACGGTCAAATATGACTATCGACTAGATGTTTCCATGACAACGCAATATGCTCAAAATATTTAAATTTCAGCTGATGAAATCGATAAAAAAAATAATAATAACGTGATAGACGAGAGTAACTTATACCTGTGGTATAAGCTGAATAAACCACTCCGGGGAGTACTTCTAACTGCTCAAATTGAGCAGTTAGAAGTAGCCAGCAGATTGGAGGTCATCAAAATAAAAGTATGGTCATAGAATACTGTGGAGTGTGTGTTGTTGGTGACTGGTTTAAGCAGCCTCACCTGGCCCGAGTCTCACTGATTAGACTCTGGGGCTGGGTGGCCAATCACGGCCCACAGGTTAAACTAGCCACCAGCACACACACTCAGGAGGAGCGCTAGCATGTCAGCACGTACCACCTGCTCTGCTTGTTCAAACAATCTCAAACTGCAATAAACTGGTTTAATCATCCTCTGCCTGTGTCCTGGTCATCGGAGAAGCCCTGAAAAGCCACTTAGATGGCATGTGGCAGGGGAAACTGCCACAAAGACATTTTTCTGAATTCCACAATTGATATTTCTCTTGGTGTCCTTTTGATTGGCAATAGTCCCTAACATGATACTATACATATGTTAGCATAATATGGAATAATTAACAGAATGCAGAACCTTTATCTCTGTCCCTACTTTCAACCTTGTCGCTACCAGGTTATACACATTTCTGGACATTTTGGGCTTCTGTACCTTCATCAGCAGGAAGTGCATGCAGTGCTCTGGCTGTTGGTCTTTGTATTTTCCTCTGCCTCTCTTGTCGTTTTGGAGCCGCAGCTTTAGCCAGATACTGCTTGGGGCTCTCATTCGCCGACTGCTCACTCTCACTGGAGGTCCACGCAATGTTCAATGGGTCATCGTTATGGTGACTGGAGCTGCCATGCACTAAGTAACCATGGACACAGAGATGAAGAGATCAGTGAGTAATTATATGAGATGTCGCTGACATCCACGATTGGGATTAGTGCGATGAGTTTCAGGCATTTGTGTCCAACGTGTCCATTCAACATAGCCTATGTAAAGTTCCTGTGTTGACAATTCAAGAAAAGTTACCTGAAAAAGAGGCCGGGTCCAATTTTCTGACAGCAGACCTCCCTCCAGATGAACTGAGATTCTATAGTGAAGACAATTGTGTTGTAATGTCTTATATTCATTAGTTAAAAGTATTCACTGTGAGGATTTGCAGTTATTATGCATGTTATTGTGCATTCCTATTGGTAAAATACATTACCTTGATCTTTGGAATGCCACGAAAACTTTCTCCACAACTTTCCCATGACTTGGTGGCAGAGGATGACGACAGGGAAGATCCCGCGACTTTTCTAACGCTGTTTCTGACGTCATCCGGGAACGAAACACACCTGATATCCTTGGAGTACTTTTTACGCTAGAAATCAGAACATACGCGAATTTATGTTCCCGACAACATACAGCAGACACAAATATAACTCCTCTGCCCCCCGTTTTGAAATAAATGTGACAAACTAACTAACTTCGTCGGTGCAACCGACAAAGAGTTTACGAATCGCATTCATAAACAAGGAGATCGCCAAGCTAGCTTAACAGGCTAACATACCTTTAGAGAAGACATACTGGCATAATGTGTGCAATGTTCACATACTGGCGTGGACAGTCAGTTAGCGGACGGGCTGAACTTGTAGTTTATGACATCTATGTTTACCAATGTCGAAACGTATTCGTTGTGCAACTCTCGACATCTTCTTGTCCAAGCGCTCCATGGAGCGCACGGCACACCGGAGGTGGTGCTACGAGGGGTGCGCTTCTTTCAACAGCCGAGGCACGCCGGAGGTGGTTGGCGCGTGCAGCAGTTTCTTCCTTGGCAACCAACTCATTCTATAGTAACGTTTGATAATTATATGTTCGCAATTGCTGAACATCAGGCGAAATATTCGTCTGTAGTTAGCTCTGGTGCATGATCAGACCCTCTAATAGCTCTGGTATAACTGTATGTGGCGTGCAGTCTGTGTCAATGTGGTATACAAATGCACATATTTCAGCATCATGTGATTTGACTGATGGTCAAGGCTGGCAATTTTTTTTCATTCATTCATTCATTCATTTTAAGAACCTCACTTTGGAGTTATATGACACTGACACACTCCTTTAGGCTCCCGTGGGTGAAAGGTTTTATTACAGCACGCCGTTCTACGCCCGTCAAACATCAAGTTAAACATACAAAAAGCTCACTTAACATTTTTTTTATTAAATATGTAAAAAGCGGGTCAAGTTATTCACAAATAAAATGCAAACATGCAACACAGTTTGGGGAATGCATAATGAGTGGGACATAAAAAAAACACTTACTATTCATACTTATTGACAGTACATGTTTACATTCCTTTTCATTTACACAACAGTATCTGACTAAAGCATTATGGTGCACTGCTGAATTCAATAATAGTAAATGTAACATTATGAACAGGTAATTACTGGAATATAGCATGTCAAATAACTCAGTGAACTTACACACATCTTTTCTAAGTAGTGTGATTGAAAAATCATTTATAATATATATTATATCCATGGAACAGATATCAGTGGCAATGCGCTGCAAAGTATAAAAAAAAAACTAAAACAAAAAAACGTTCATCTTGATAAGACTAGGCCACAATAAATGCATTTTCCTCCCCTATGTTTATGACCTAGCCTACTAATTAACCGGTTACCAAACAGCAAACCATTATTACCAACATTATTCACACAATTGGTGTGACTAATACATTTTTGAGCACACAATTATATGAAACATTGTGAATTCACAATTAATTGACTGTGTTGTCTCCCTTCACGAGGATTCAATGTAAAATCGTATATATTTTTATACTAATGCTAAGGCTTAATAAATATGGTGAAAGTTTTTGGACAGATTGTCCAGTCCTAGGTCAAATGTCAGTGCAACACATGGAAGGAGGTTAGATAAGAGCTACTAGGAGCCCTTTCAGGGCTTTGCTTATTGCATTCGTGTGATTAACATGGTTGATATGTAAAAAAAGACACGACAGACAAAATCTGTAGAAAATGAAGGGAGCGAAGATGCGAAATTAACACTTGTACGGACAGGTAGAAGTTACCCGTCTTGACTTCAGCATTTCATCATATCTAGGAATCCAATTGACCTTCAACACCCACACCGTCCATGGAAACTTCTGTGATGGTCTGCGCGTGGAGGTAAAAGTGACCAACCAGGCCACGGGCTGTTCACCAACAGTCACAAAAACACAGAATATCAACTGGCAGGACTTAAGAAAAAACATCAACTGAAAAGAACGGATGGTGGATTCTTTCAGGGGGTTGGGGGTTGCTTCATTTGCTCAGTCTTCAAGAGAACCAAAAAAAGAAACCACGTTGGAAAAACTTAAAATCCTCTGACGGTTGTCACTATAAAAGAAGGGGGCGTGGAGTTGCGGTGAGGGAGGACAACAGTCAGTATTCATCCTGTTCTTGCTGATCGTCTGGTACCTCCTCTTGGGCCTGCTGGTCTGCCTCCTCCCCGTCCCCCTCGGCCACCTCCCCAGCTCCATCCTAAAAGACAAAATGCATGGTTGAGGGCTATTGAACGTAAAGAACATTAAACTCTAACCTTAAAGTGTAAGTGAACCCCCTGTTTCAGTTCGAATTCGAACACTATGAGATTTTGAGCAGAGTGGAATGTTCACAAACTGGTTGGTGGAGACCGGCAAAAACATAGGATTTTACATCTGTTTTCTCTAAATGACGGTCTTATTTTAGTAACAGTGACACAATGGCATAGATTACTATGTTGACGATCAAATAAGATATATTACCACGTTTAAAACCAAAAAAAATTTGGGTTCACTGCCTCTTTAAGAACAGCACAATCTCTTGTGAGACATGGATTATTGGTTTCTCTGGCTGATTGAATCAGTTCACAGTTGATCGTTTGTTCAGTTGGTGGTATGGTGAGTGTCATCACTTGGCACATTAGTTGCATCAATTGTGTTCGATGATGTAGTTTGACGCTAAGTAATTTTTTCTAACAACAATTATTCTCTAAAAAAGAACAGATCCTTATTTTACTTATATTATATTTGTGCTGTGTTTGCGTGTCTGCTCTTTCGCATTTCCAGTAATGCCATTATATCCTGTGAATGTTCAAAGATATTCTGTCCATTCACTCACGTCGCATTCAACTCAAAATGGCCCCAAATCCCCTAAAGCGTGTTCAACTCAATACAAAAAGAACCAAAAATCAATCAGGCAGTTCCAGACTGACCTGTTCGTCTGCGGAGTAGAGGACCTCCATCAGACGGTCCACAAATGGGGCGTTCTCCTCCCCTTGTTCCTGGCACAGCAGCTCCACCTCCCGCAGCTTGCTGAAGTAGAAGTCTCGCTCCTTCTCCACCCCTTCCAACGCCAGCTTTATTGTATTCATCTGCGAGAATTCACAATAATAATGAATGCAGTGTTCATAGTCAACCACACACAGGCTGTGATGTTGTCAGATCAATGGATCGGATTTTCGTATGCCCCATAATGTTTACACTGCCGTGGAGTACTTCAACGACACAAGTACTCTATTGACAACAATTCCAGTGCAGCCGAAAAGACTTGGCCTTGTTCAATTCCATTAGTGTATAATTAGTGGACCACTACAGGAAATGTATTGTTTATGATGATGATGGTTGCAATAACCCCACCGCTAAGTAAGAAATAAGAACACACACATCACTTCTTCAAATCCCAGTAACATCATTTTACATGCATTCAGTATGTAATAAAAGAAAAGCATTAACATAAACATTTATGTTTTTTATAACCACAGTAAATAACCCTGTCTTAATAGAGGCTACACTATGGAAGACAGTTGAGCACCAATGTTATTCGTTTGTGCTTTCATTGTGCTAAGTTTTATTCTGATGTGGAAAAAACTAAGAATGAGTCCTTCCCAACAGTAAAATGTAACAGGACCTTGATCTTCCCCTCACCTCCATAAGAGTTCATCCAAAACATGAATCCATGCATACAAACACGCTAGGACCACAAGGGAAACATACCTGTTCATTAAGAAGTGTGACCTGTGCTTCCAGTTCTTTCTCTCCCTTGGCTGGAGTGGACGGTCCAGGGATCTTTTTGGCTGACGAGGGTCGAGATGATGGCGTTGTGGACTTAGGCGTAACAGAAGTTGCCCTGGAGGCTCCTGCAGGAAACAACAGTAGTATGTCAGATGCAAAATGTTTTTCAGCATAGCAGATTGATAACATGGTTATTTATAGCCGACCATTACGAGGGACACGCTATAGAATGTAACGGTTAACAAGTCTGCAGACAGAAATGAAACATACACCCCCAAGACTGGTCCAGCCGACGAAAAGTCAAGTTACTAACACATAGCGTTTAGAAATAATTAATGAACATAAAAATAATGTTTCAGCCAAATGTATTGAAGTTAAAAACGAGAACTTTGGCCATACCAGAAATTATTGATTGCTAAGAGTGTAACCCAATGGAAGCTTACGTAGCTAGCTTGGATTATCACATTAGTTCACAACCATTAACAACAGTTATGCCATCTACCTCTCCTTTGTGAAACCATGAAAGAAACCATGGCACACTCTTTTATCTATCTACTTATATTGTGGCACAGCAGAATTATATACAGTGGGATAACAGGACACGGCTAGAATAATAGCAAAATAAATCATGCAATGAACTGTCTGCTCTTTTAGAGGGCAATGCACAGCACAGGCAGGATGACTGGCAGGTCAAAAATCAAGTCGAATTAAGTTTCCAATCAAAATGAAATCTACTGATGGAGATGAACAGTTGAATTTAGTGTAACAAATCAGTCAGTACCAGGTATGCTGATGTGACTATGACCTAAGAAGATATCAACAAGAAGAAGCATCTAGATTTAATATATAATAATTGTAATATCATTAAAGTCTGTCCAATTGTTACCATGTAGATTCATTATTTCAACTAAAGCACCTTAGTTACAATGGTGTACAACATGTACAACCTTGACAGCTACCTTATCAGGCTACTCAAACCCATTACCACTTTTCCAGTTGATTGTGCTTACCTGCCGTGGGGGAGCTAGCTGCATGGAGGGACTTCTTCGGCAGGTTGAAGATCTGCTCTCCAGGGTCGGGTGGGGGGATGGCATCCTGACCCTGTCTGGCCTGAACCGGGTCATAGTCTTTACCATCGTAGTTTGCATCAAAGAACTTCTTGAACCACTGGATGAAGTCAAGATTGTCTTGAAACCTGCCTTTGACCAGCTTCTCTACGGGAATAATCTGAGTGGAAGGGAAAACACAGAGGACCAAACATCAGGATCAAAACAAGATAAAAAAAATTACAAATACATAAATGAATAGTAATCAATGCAAACCAATAGTCCCAATTAGGATATTAGGATTCTCTCAGACTCACCTTGTCCACATTGACCCTTTTAAATGATGCCTGCAACACTTTCCAATTGTGGATGTACTCATGCTCCAGTTTAGCTTGGAACTTGACCTTCTTAAGACTGATGCAGCCAGGAAAAAGCAAATCCATGAACTGGCAGTAGGCCGCTCCTAGATATGAAATCAAATCATAAACAGTCAAAACCTGGGGGCTGAATAAGGAATAAGGGGAATTAACTGCACTCATAGCCTAGTTTATCTCCAATAGCATGAATCCATGATCGGTATTATAGTTTTTATAAACTACGGGCGTTTGCTATAACAACACTATAACAGTCTATGTATTTAATATGGGCTAAGTGAAGCCAATCGACATATATGCCTCGGTGATGTTCTCTTAAAAGCCCACAGGAATTGACATACTTTAAGAGTGAGTGAGCCGAGAGTCAGGAGTGATTGTGATTAGATTACTTGGACCCGGCAGGAGGACATGCCCGATTGCGAGCTTTATTAATAGACGCCTCCCAGTCCCCACCAAGAATAGGTGAGTGCGTCGCCCAGATTGATTTAACTTTATCACTGGGTCAAGCCAAGGCAGGTACTTGTAAAGTACACTTGCACATGTCTGCTACCAGTCCACAGCTTATCGAAAACAGCTGGCGTGCAACCAAAAAAATAACTATCCCTCCAGTTAAATGGGATCTTACCTGAAGACAGCTGCTCAACTTTGGTGTAATTTAGGCTGAGAATATCATTAACCCAGGCAGTGATGTCATGCCTGCTCATAGTCTCCTGGGTTATTGAGGTAGAGTAAACGTTGACCGCCATTCCCCAACTGCAAAAGATAAATGAATACATTCTAATAAAGCAATAATAAGGCAATACCTTTCAGGTTAGCACATGAAGCAATGCAAACAATGCATTTTAATCCCATGTTACAGACGTTGTTTGCTTGAAATGCTTAGGTATTTAACCAAAGGGCAGACACTTGTAATAAAAGGGCTTAGGAAGGGGTCAGGAATTGGGATATTGATTTTGTCTTGGTTACACATGGACCAAGAAACATAACACATTCACCACCACTTATTCTCATTTATGTCAGAGAGCAAGGAAGTCCAACTTCTATAACGCTTCTGTACCAAATCATTATAATGCATCTTTTACACATTTAGCCAAGCCATCTGTTCAACAATTCTTAACACTTTGCTTTAATGCGTTATTCCTTAATAACAAGCTACATATTAAACACAGAATCTACAATCAGTGCAGTTATTCAAAACGTGCATTTTTCCAAATTTCAACCAAAACCAGGCCATGTCACCCACACTTTGTGTATATTTGGGCTGGTTATGGGTCGAAGGAGGTGAGGAAAATGCATGAAATGTTCGTTATGTTTTCACATTTTTTCTAAAGCCCAGTTCGTCACAAA
>OOFB01008088.1:0-12744 GCA_900323305.1 Trachyrincus murrayi | reverse complement strand
GGAAGGGGGGGGAAAAAAGGAAAAAAAAGGGGGGGGGGGGGGGGGGGTGGCGCACACGCAAAACAGGCCATCGATGAGAAGCAATAACTGCAAAAAACAAAATGAAACTGCAGCTTTTAGCGATCCCATTACGTCTCACAGACTTTTATTATGACACCACATCAAATGCGGCATTACACCGATTTACCTGTAGGCGCGCTCTCCTCGCACTGTATTTTTTCTGTAAGGAATGATGTTGGATCCGTTGTCCTGGACGATGTCGTTGTTATTCTCTCCATTTGGGGAAAGTGCTTGGGTGGGACCAGGCATTGGGTCTCTTAAAATATCGAACAGATATTCTGTTCTCCCTGGCAAAAAGGACGATGGAGCTCCTAAGAAAGTGCCGCACCTCAGGCTCGCTCTGTCTGCTTATTCTTCACAAATCTCTGCCTAGTGACGTTGCTGCGCCCTGCCCACGTGACTGCAAGGGGTGGCTTGCCTGGTCCTCTTTTTATAGTGGGATATTTCGCCGAAAATAAAACATACACATTTGATCGTCTTCGGAGAGAATAAGATCATCACCAATCAGGACGGCACATTTAACACAGCCGCAGTTTGCTTTTGCTATGTATGTAAATTAGCGGATCGTTGCTCCTTAATCAAATGCTCTGCTGTGATGAAAGGCAAATGCAGCCCATCACATTTTTTTCTAACAAAGAATGAGTATCAATCAATTTTCACGAGAAAATGCATACCATGCATGCATGCTAAAACATTAGTCAGGTGATCTTTTGACAGGTTGACACTACTGAAACTCAGGGCAAACCCATAAGGCTGTGTGCCTATGGCAAATTAGCCATATTGACATACACAAATTCAGTAGTAAATAGCCCCCTGACCAAATCGTCCAGGGTTCTAATTCCAGTTGGAACCTGAACAGTAGGGCCAGATTCAATGCATTTCAAATACTTAATGGCTTTGCTAAACTGTGCACATTTTCTCTTAGAAGCTTAGATAGTAGACTGTTCAGGATGCAGTAGGCCTAATGAGTGCCACTTCTGCCAGGGTGATTATTAGGATCCATAAAAGCACATAGTAATGATATGCTATGGGAATCATAACATTTATTAAATGTTAAAAGCTACGATGCACAACACAGCCATATCAACACAAACCCACACAGACTACCAACACAATTGCTTAATAAACCTAATGCTTTCATATTCCAAAAGCATCTAGGCTATATAAATCCCCAAAGATCAACACCAACATGTAGCGACACAGTGTGTAGCCAATATTGTGCAGACCGTGCACAATACACCGTACACTCTACTACGAGACCATGTCAGAGGTTCAGACACTCCACAAATAATACCCTGTGGGCCATATTATGCACACGTCTGCAAGTTGAGTGCATCCTTAGAACAAATACACCATGGGGCATAGACACAATGGAAAGTAGTCATTGCACTGAAATCCCATAAACTTCATAGGGCTACGACAGAGTCCCCGGGGAAGCAGCTGGTAACACTATGTACTATGTACTATGTTGCATGACGCGGACTATGCGATATAGCCTCACTGGATGATCGGGTGTGTTGTTCTGCACTGTTGTGTCGAATCAATAGCAAAAAATTAAAAAACAAGTTGTTCAGCAGTTATGCAAATGTCGCAGACATTCACGCCAAAGCTCGATAGTAGGGGGCTGTCCGTGTGTAGCAAAAGTACCACGTCAAAAAGTAATGTAGCCGGCACAGTCACAACTAGAACACAGTCGATACGTCGTAATGTCGCGAGAGATAGAACTCGGTCTACGACTGGAATGGACAGAGTCGATACGTTGTAATGTCGCGAGAGCTAGAACTCGCTCAGCAGAAATCTGTCACTGAACCTATGTTATAATCTAATACTAATGTTTTGGTGAAAACCGACTGTTGTCTTATAAGGAATTGAGTAGTTTACTTGATGGATGGTAGAGCAAGACATACATAACTATTTGTTTAACTAAGCGTAAGCTATGCTAGTCGAGTGCCTGCACTTTGACAGAACCAGCCGATACACACAAAACAGCAGACTCTACAAACACAGAAACCAAACGACACACGGGTGCAATGTATCACCCATCGCTTGGCCTACATTTACTTTTGGAGGACCCTTTTCGGGACAAAACGCGTAATAGTTAATTTGACTCACCAGTTAACTCGTATCCTATGCCCAGGTTACACGGTGTTAAAAAATCTGCTCTCTTCCTGAGTCACCCCACCCTCAACTGTGCATTCGCACCGATTCGTGCTATACGATGACGTGAAAAAAACGCACCCATGTTTGATTCGGTAAAATGACACCGCTGAAGGAGCTTATTGGTTTGTTTTTGACATCTGTTCTGATTCCGACCAGTCATATTGCGATGCCTTGCTCGTTGAATGCGGTTGACAGTTTCTTCCACATCCACACATGTCACTTTCCCTTTCACTAGGCCTAACATGCCTAATCACCACTAAGATAAATTATTATAGTTATTTATTTTTATATAAAAAATACACATACCGGTATATAAAATATAATATATTACATATGTATTACATATAATGTTATACATATGTATATATATATATTAGATGCATATGCTTTTTCTTGTTTCAAGTTTCAATTGAGTTGCAGTGGTGCAATGATTTATATTAATACAATTTACAGTTTAGTGTGATCGTAGCAGCTGTTTGGCAAACGGTTATCCAGGAATTACAGCCCCTTACATTCCTCTAACAGAGCATAGAAATATAGGACTAGATAATTGCCTCGAGGCCAACAGTTGCAGCTGGGCACACCCTGTTTTCTAATCAAACCATTTGCACAGCACAGACTGCGTAGGTTCATTTTTCTTTTGGTGAGGCTTCTTCATAGCCTAGAGATAAATAAGAAGTCAAAATAAATAGCACGCAGCTATCACATATTCTGCACACATCCTGCACACATGTGAAGGAGGCGGTGGTGGGGGGATGTCGGCATGTTATTATTGACTAAATAAAGAAATAAAGAAATAGTCAATAACAAATTGAATTCCTTCTGTTGGCATTTATGTCTGTTTGATTTGAATGCATTCAGATACCGTCGTAACGCTGAGAGTGAAATCTTGAATATTCACACTATGGAGTGTTACACTGGATGGTTGCTCTTACGTTACCTCAGATAGACTATGAATAACAGACAATAGGTTGGGAGCACAACGGTGCTTGTATGGCAGGTAATGAATGTGCACTGCCAAAGCCAGACCAGCTGAGTGTCACACTGGAATGGGGGGGGGGGAATAGTTCACAGGCAACAAAATGATGGTGATACAGTGTCAACACTTTATTATGCATCTTCGCCATGCAAGATCACTGATAAGAACTACCTCAACAACAAAAAAAATCAAACTAGATATATTTCACACATTTCTGATTTTAGATTAACTTGCCACTTTTCATATAAGTGGCTGGGTAAAGTTGTATGCACACCTAGAAAGTGCATGACGTGTTTGTACTGTATGTCTTGGTATGCGCATGTGTAACAATGGTTCATGTGAGGGATGAATGGGCTAACATTTTGGTCATAAAATAAATGCAAATTAAACAATATAGGAAACAAATGTTAACCAATGACTCTTTTTAAGAGTACAAAACAAGCAAAAATCATAATCGTCTTTGCCGGTGTAAACCATTTGTTTTGGAGTAAATCTGGAATCCTTGCATGTGACTATTTGTATATTGTTCAAGCATTATCCACTGTATTTCAAAGCTATAAAAAGACATCTGTGTGCAGATGCCACCTTGTTTATCCAGTGTCGGAAAGCAACATTTCCTCTGACTGGTCTATGGTCTGTTAGCATGTGGCTAACAGCTTGTTAGCTACATTCTCTGCTGGGAATTTCAATAAATTCCAGTGAGAGGTCACCTAATCAGCCAACAATCCATGACTTATGTCTCAAATCCAATCCACTCTGCTAGGAAATGCTTGGAGCCAGACAAGAATACAAAAGTCAAGACCGGTAATAACACAAGGAATCTATTGGGGAAATCCTGTCATAATAGGCTAGAATTATATTCTCAATTTATATGATCTTTGTTTGTGAGTTACAATAAATCACTGTTTTGTGTCATGCTGAATATAGCAACCAAGTTATGACCCCAGTTTTTCCTTTTAGAAATGAGGGAACTTAAACATGACGGTTTGTCCGCCTGTATTATGAACATAATGTTGACACAATAGCTAGACAACTCATTCAAAATGAGGGTAAAAAGTAGATATTTTCCGATGTTGTGTTTTTATGGCACATGTGGTATAATAGACAGCTCATCAGTTCATAACTTCTCCACGTAATTTCACAGTATTGTCATAAACATGTAGTGGGTTTAAAAATATACCTTTACACAAATGTAATCTATGGTTGGATTTTAAAACTTTCATTCTTCATGTCTTCATGACCCCTCCAGTGTAATTTCCTCCAGTGTCTTCTTCTGTTGTTTCTTCTCATACTGCTTATCTGTCAAGAGAACGGTTGTAAACACAGACAGGAGGTGCTCAGCCAAGGGACACAGAATACAGAAATAGTCTCAAAGCATTTCAAACATTGCAACATTGCATTTACACCATCATCAGTTGTGAAATGCTATACAACTGTTTGTTTTTTCTCAAGGGGCTACATTAAAATAGCCATGTGATCGCGACTATCACTTCACATGACACATCTGTTAGTATTACACTCATGGTTGTTCCTCCACAGCTTCCGTTGGCAAACACATAATGACTGCACTCTCAAATCAGAAGATTAGCTTACTTCAATGAATTACTTAACAGCACTTTGACAATACAAACACACAGCATGTCGCAACCCCAACAGTTGGAGCACACTGCACTATTAAAGCACTACCCATTACTACCGTGCATCATTTGCCGTTGTGACAGAGCAGGTTTTCCTCTCACCTGTAGAGTGGAGTAATTGTTGTTTACCTCCAATCCATTGTATTAAAGTGTAAGTAGGTTTTAGTGTATTAGTCTAACACCCTACTTTAAGTATGTGCTTCATCGGGAGGATATTCTTAACTAGGTTGGAGAAGTATAGCACTATTCAGATCAATCATGTATTGTATTTATGAATATGACTGCAAGGTGGATTGTAGGTGTGACTGTTAGATCATTCATGTCAATTACAGATCCAAATACTTACCAGGAATATGTACCATGGTCACTGCTGTAGTGTCACCTATACACACTCGCACACGTACACACACACACACACACGCGCAGCGAGTAATGAGCGAGTAATACAACATTGTGGGAACACTATTTACAACAGACAACGACCAGGAAGTTAATTTGCATACAGTATAATAGTACACAGCAGCACAAATGCTCCCCAGTGTTACACTGTCCTGTGTAATTACAGTGTTCATGCAAAGATTGGTCGGAAGAAATATTGTCATTCTCCAGCTAAATGAACCAGAACAATGCGGGCGTTCAAATACATATGGAGCCAGAGTGTTCAATAACAATACGGCAATCGCCAAGGAATACAATTTCTGTCTACATAACTCAAAGCGGTACACACACTCGTCCACTGTACATATCACACTTTAAACACACTTGTTGTTAGCGAACATTTGAGATAACGAACGCTGTCTGAAAACATTCAGATAATAGTTTAAACTTCCTTTGTGGCTGCTAAGTGGTGGACGAGGATGTGTGGAGGAATGTGTTTGCGAGCGCTTGTCTTACCAAGCAGGCCTTGTCCGGTTCCTGCTTTATGAGCTCCTCCGCCCTGAGCTCCTCCTCCAGCTGCTTGTCAAGATCCATCTCGTAGCGCTCCTCTGCTGGGACGCACATCCTGTCCAATAGGGTTAGTTAAATCATCATCCAACTTTTGAGCAACTTGAGACTTGTCAAAGCAAATAGCCTGACTACGATGCTTTTACCCAAAGCGACTTTACAGTGACTTGTTTGTCATTAATGACCAGCTAAGGGTTAGTCAAACACCCTAACCACTGGACTATCCTAGGACTAGGCGTGCTGCATTTTGATTAAACACACTGCTTCTTCTTTTAATCAACATGTTTATTTTAGCATACATATGCAGGAGGAAAAACTACAAAACAAATAGGTACCTCGGTTTAGAGATTATCTGTGTGAAGAAGGGATCTGTAGCGGACGGAGGCAGTGTGTCACTGCCGCCAAAATCTGAGTCCAAAAGGCTTTCCATCTCACTGCCACCATCTGAGCAACACAAGGGTGTATACATACATACACACGTTGAAAGCATTCGTTTAAGCGGGGGGGCCAAATGTAAAACGTATGAGGTTTTCATGTACTGTTCATTCACCTGAATTCAGCTCCTTCACCAGTGAGGACATTGTGTTGGTGATGGAGTCAGCAGCAATGAGTAGGTCGTTCCTCAGATTTCTCCTCGGCCCTTTAGAAACACGACCACCACAGCATGACCCTATACTATACCATTCAATATGATCATTTATCATCTTTGAGAGAAAAATAAGATATTGGGATTCATCACAATATCCAGTTTTGTAGTGTCACTGAATTACTGATTAGAAAAAGCTCTGAAAAGGATAATAACATGAGAACTGAAACCTGATAACATACCTAAAATTACCCAAGACTTAAATGTAATGACGCTCAGTTGGAATATTTAGCATGATATGTTGAATACATAAGAACATCGTCATAAATGGCTATTGGTTATTATCTATATTATATTCTAATTAGATTATATTCTAATCTCATTTTCCATATTGCCCAGCTCTAGTACTACATACTAGACTAACTGTACGTGTGTGTGTGTGTGTGTGTTCATGTCTGGGGGGGTTTACCCTGAGAGAAGGCCTATGTGTGTGTGTGTGTGTGTGTTCATGTCTAGGGGGGGTTTACCCTGAGAGAAGGCCTCCTGTACATCCCCTCCAACTCCCATGAGGGAGTCCTGAGGCGTGTGGGTGGGGGTGGTGCCGGCTGACTCTGAGTGGATGGGGGTGGGGATGGGTCGGCTGGCGGTGTGGCTTGGGGAGGACCGTGGGGAGCTGGGACCCTGAGTCTAGAGACACACACACACACACACACACACACACACACAGGCACACACACACACACACACACACACACACACGTGCACAAGTCACGACACACGCACACCCGAGAGACAGAAGGGGAAGAAAGAAAGAGAGAAAGGAGGAGGAGGAGGAGGAGAAGAAGAGGAGGAGAAAGAGAGGAAGATAAAGGTGGAGAAAGAGAGGATTTAGTGTGGATAGATAAAAGGGTATAAAAGTTATACTCCAACCCACCACTCCCCCCCAATAACTTCATTTTGGCATGAATTATGATATGATTTGAATTCATGAAATAAAGCAACAGGAAGAAATATGCAATTCTCAGAGTCTGTGTATCTCAACGCCCACACTATTCAAACTAGGTTATGCTCTTGCATGGTAATATTCTGCCTCCGCAATGCAATAGAACACGACACGAAAACAAATACGGATTAGGAGACAGCTGCAAACAGCAGGTGAGAATATTATACCATATATTGTGAAACCGGTATTAAATACAACAACATTCAGTATATTTTGTTAAAAGCCTCTGCTGAATATTGCTTGTATTATTCACTGCACCAATAGTATATTTAACATGCTGTTAGATCCAAATGCATCACATTCAAGCACATTAAAATCTATCATAATGCACATGTTTGGAGTAAATACGCGTGCACTATGTATCAATATGTATCAGTATCAATATCACATTCCCAACTTACAGCTTGTTTTCGTTCCTCCTCCTGTGAGAACAGAGGTATTCATTTTTGTCTCAAGCATTAAAAAAACATCAAACTATATATGTACTGTAAAATAATATATTCAGCATTTCCTCTAGTCTAGGGCACGACTAGCATGTGGCTTGCCCGTGAAAGTGTAATGGATTAGCATTGATCCCTTTAGGGCTGATACCATTGATATTCTGACCACTTAAGCCACTACAGTAAGCCGTTTAGGTGGCTTTTATTGTGCCTCTGTTTTACTGTATAGACTGCTGATATTCTCACCCGGATGCCTGTCCTTAAGAAGGTAGACACGTTATCCTGCATTGTTAATAACAATAATAATCCCATATTCCCAAAATGAAATGGTATTGTTTTGTTGGTAAAACCAAATAACCATATCCCGTATGAAATGATACACAGCTTCAAAAGTCTGCCCCCTAACGGACACATTTGGTACTTCCCCTCAGAAGAGTTCCATTCATTAGCGGTGTAATTCCGAGTCTAATCCCAAACCTTGAGAAGCATCATGAGTTGCTCCAGCTGCACCATGAGTTCCCTGCGGCTTTCCTGCAGAGTTGACATTCTTTGTTCAAGCTCATCTTTGCGTTGCCTGACAAAAAAGGAAAATGACAAACAGCAACACTTTCAGTCAATTCCAAAGAGCAAAGGAGAATCATTGTAATCGTGATAACAGAGAGCAAAATGTCCTAAAAAAAAATCTTAGAGATCCAATCTCCAATATAAATGAATCAAAGATGGCCCACCTTGACTCAATTTGTGTCATTTATGTCATTTTCAATGTAATGAGTATTATTTACATTAAATGGGCTAAAAGAAACATGTTTTCCAAAAGAACTGAGCACTATATTTTCTGGAGAATGACAGTATGGCTGCACTTCACCACCAATCCACCATAGTGCACCGTAGAATATTGCCTTGTTTACTTTTTACTAGGCTATTGTGTTATGTGGTGTACGCCGTCATACCTTTTCATATTTAAATTAAATATTTTAATGATACAGTTGTTGAACTGTTCAATTGTTGAACAACATTACATTAATTGCATTCAATATTTCATATGATACCAAAGAGGGCGGAATTGCGTTCTCCCCTTGAGCAATGGTCTCGGTTGGCATATTTCAGGCTATTGAAACTTTGTTGCAATATTATATGAGCGATGGTCTCGGTTGGCATATTTCAGGCTATTGAAACTTTGTTGCAATATTATCTCGGGCAGTTTCTGGTTGTTGCAATCTATTTACAATCTACTTGTTGAAAGTAGTGGGCTGCTGTGTGTGTGTGTGTTTGTTGGACCACATAATGAGCAGTGAAGTCTCTCTCTCTCTCTGAAAGGCTATAATTTATTATATTGAATTATTGATTTATCTCCGGCCCTAATGTTACTTATTTTAGAGACCGCCACAAAGCTTAGATTATAACTCGGACCCAGTTTATATCTAACCACAATTCACACTGTGTCAACACAGTGAAATTCAACAACTAAAGCATCTAAAGCACATCTGGTTGTTGTCTTGTGTCAGAGCTGGGATTGTAGTTCTATATCAGGGCTGGGGTTGTAGTTCTATATCAGGGCTGGGGTTGTAGTTCTATATCAGGGCTGGGGTTGTAGTTCTATATCAGGGCTGGGGTTGTAGTTCTATATCAGGGCTGGGGTTGTAGTTCTATATCAGGGCTGGGGTTGTAGTTCTATATCAGGGCTGGGGTTGTAGTTCTATATCAGGGCTGGGGTTGTAGTTCTATATCAGGGCTGGGGTTGTAGTTCTATATCAGGGCTGGGGTTGTAGTTCTATATCAGGGCTGGGGTTGTAGTTCTATATCAGGGCTGGGGTTGTAGTTCTATATCAGGGCTGGGGTTGTAGTTCTATATCAGGGCTGGGGTTGTAGTTCTATATCAGGGCTGGGGTTGTAGTTCTATATCAGAGCTGGGGTTATAGTTCTATATCAGGGCTGGGGTTGTAGTCCTGTTCCAGGGCGGGGGACGTGTACAGGGCCTACCTGAGAAGTCGTAGCTCTGCTAGCAGAGTGGGGTTCTGCTGGTTCTTGTCGGCTGGTGGCTGAGAGGCCTGCTCGTGTTGAATCCGCAGGCGCTGGATCTCTTGCAGGATTTCTCTGCAACAGACAAATGTGCACACACACACACACACACACACACACACACACACACACACACACACACACACACACTTTATTGGTTTTTATGTCGCTACCAATGGAAAGAATTGGCTCTGATCTCCTCAGCTCCAGTGAACACAGATGAGCCTATATGAAATGTTTAATCAGTACGATTTTGCTTGACTTTTAATGATATCAGTTAAATGGAAAATACCAGCAAAGCTTGTTGCATGCTTCAGTTGTTTTTGTCTTCCAACTATAAACCCACACTAAACATGCCTAGGGACTCCTTGGCATTTTTTTTAAACAGTAAAAATATGATGCAACCTTTCAATATCAACTCATTAGTCATACAACACATTAAATACTGTCTACCACGTTGTTATATTTGTAAAGTATCCATTTTGAGAACCCTCCCTGACAGTTATCAACAAATACTTACAAGCGAATGCACCACTCCGATACAAATGTTTTCATTTCTTTTTTCTAATAATAGTCACTCACTGGTAGGCCGACATTCAACATACAAATAAATTTCGCTAACAACACTTGTAGGGTATCATTCATGAATCACTGTCAGTGTGTTGCTGTTTTGGTCGTTTCGTGGGTGGATACCATGTTATGTCAATAAACCCTCACCTGTTTTTGTGCTCCAGCTCAGCAATGAGCTGCCTCTGGTGCTTGTTGGCGTCAAGAGGGCAAGAGAAGTCTGTGGGGACCCTGTGCTGCTGCTGGGCCTGTTGATGAAACCCGGCAGGAGGCATGACCATGGGCGCAGTTTGCGTTGGTTCAAGGGGTTCGCTGAACCCCCCTAGTGGCCGTAGCCAAAAATGCACGTAGGGATTTAAATATGATCTATATATTTTTTTATAATAACGCAGAACTAATAATGTATTGTAATGCCTTGGCCTACAAGAATAAATACAAAGGGCAAACTCATTGTGTGACTGTGTTATTTTCATAAAACATGTCGCTGATGTCGCATGACTACATCAGCAACACAGACGTCACCCGGTCACCTCATCTCATACTATTGATCCTGTTAGCTAGCCGATAACTCATACTATTCATCCTGTTAGCTAACCGTTAACTCATAAAGAGATTGTCTGCATCATTGTATTATACTCTATATCTCTGCGATGTCTTAGAGAACAGATCTCAGAGACTATCGTGCACTTGACTACCACTAACAAAGAAATAAATGAATACAATTCCACTAACCTTGGGTGCTGATTCCTCTATCGCTACTCTGCACTCCGCCCTGTCGTCGTTTTTTGTATTTAGAAACTCGTGCAGCACAATAATAATAATAACTTTCTTTTTACTTATATATTTTATATATTCTCACACTCAAGGACGCTTTACAAAGACAGATAAATAAAACAAAATAAATGTACATACAAGCACAATACACAACACATATATACAATATACAATACAATATATACAGTAGTTACTGCTTTTGATTGTTCTCAGCCTTATCAGTACGTCGCTTTGGATGATCAAAGTGTCCGCTAAAACGCCTCATGTAAGAGCAGGTCTGATAGTGTCACCTCTTACCACGCCACTGGTCTGTCGTTCCGGTCTTTTGCTTCTTACTTAGAAACATTTACACAGCGATCACTGAGTCTGATTCATCTTGATGTCAGACGGCGGATATGAAATACGGCAGGGAAATGTCGTATTTGAGTGAAGGGAAATATGGAAGATGAATGAGTGTGCATGTGCGTGTGTGTGACTCACGGCAGCGTCGGCGGCCAGTCTCGCAGCATAGCGTGCAATGAGGCTGTGCTCTTCGTCCTGGTGGTTGCTGCTCTCCAGCAAGCTGGGAAGAGGGAGAGAGAGAGAGAGACGTGAGTCACCCACACACTCAAAATAGAAGCAGAAAATCAACCTGACACTAAGTAAGCGCATGAAAAACAGGGATGAATAACATTTTGGGATTGAGGCTTTTTAGTTAGATGTTTCATTAACTCCACCACTCGCACACCAAATGTTTCATGTTAACATTACAGACTGTTATGACCATGTTTAGCTATTGATAAACAAAGAAAAATACAAATGCATTTGATCTTATTTATAGGAACGTTGGGGGCAAATTCATCATTTGATATTATTCACTTTCTAAAATGATCCTGCAGCCAGAATAGATTTTTGCACAGAAGAAGAAGCAGTGAAGTTTGTTGCTAGGCTCCCTTGCATGTACTTAGACCAGTGGTTCCCAAACCTTTTGGGCCGCGACCCCATTTTTAGGTCAGAAAATGATTGCGACCAAGACTTGCATCAGTTTAACCATATCAACACCACGCCACACTGGTCAGCGATTAGCGGTAGATCGCTTGTGTGTAGTACGAATCATTAGTCTCTTTGAATATACTGTGCTTTTACGAGATCTTTCAAATCTTTTGAATTATGTTTTAATCAAAAATGTACCATCAAAACTATCGCTTATAAGTCGGTAGTCTCCCGCGACCACATATGCATATCAGGCGACCCCAAGGTTGGGAAACACTGTCTTAGACACACAGAGAACAGTTTGATCACGCACCCATATGCACACGCACACGCACACACACACACACACCGTTATCTGGTTTATCTCTCCTCCGGACATACACGCCTCATCTCTCCATCCTTGCCTCCCTTCCCTTCTCTCTCTCTCTCTCTCTCTCTCTCTCTCTTTCTCTCTCTCTGTGTGTCTCTCTCTCTCTCTCTCTCTCTCTCTCTCTCTCTGTCTCTCTGTGTGTGTCTCTCTGTCTCTCTCTCTGACTCTCTCTCTCTCTCTCCCTCTCTCTCTGTGTCTCTCTCTGTGTCTCTGTCTCTCTCTCTCTCTCTCT
>OOFB01008086.1:0-14930 GCA_900323305.1 Trachyrincus murrayi | reverse complement strand
TCACACACACACACACACACACCCACACACACACACACACCCTCACACACACATGCACACACACTTCTACAAATGGGGCAGAATGGACATTGCCCCGCCACCAACCCCACGATGACTGAAGAGCTCATCTATTTCCATTTTTGTTTTGTTTTTCCTGAGATTTTCTTGAAGGTGAAACATTTTTTTGCACAGAAGGCCTGTATATGATTCAGAAACCAAAAGAATACACCAGGTTGTTTTATACAGTGGGAAAAGGAGACGGTTGTGTCTCCGGTCACCGTTTTAGAGTTTACACAGTAACTCCTTTTAAGGTAGTTTATTGAGGACTCGCATGACGTTGCCTACCTACTGTAATAAATGCTAGATACAGCAGTTGCGCTGCATGCTAAATCAAAGCAGTAGTGTTAAAAACAAGGCGAGTGACATGGTTTGTTTATTCACCTATTTTTTAAACCCGGGAGATTGTTTTCCCTTCTTACTAGAAGTGGAAAAGAGAAAAATGGCCGTGTTGATATACAATAACAAAAACCATGGACTTACTTACACACATTGCTTTCCTTCCTTTCTTTTTTGTTTGGCACACCCATTTAAGAACATTAAACTTTGTATAAAATTGTAAACAATGTTCGCAGGAGTTAACTTTTTTGGACTGAATTTTGTTTCTCTATTTAAAGATGTATTCTTTAAGTGAGGAGCTAGCGTTGATAGGTTAAAAATACCTGTACATATGGTTTGAGGCTGACCATGGGAACTAGAAAGGCTATTCTGTGCTTTTAAATTCACCCTTCTCTCCCACTCCGTAGTTTTAGACCTTCTTTGCCACTCCTGGCTCTTCTTTCATTGGGTACATCACCAAACAAGGCCTCGCCATGAGTCTGTGATTGGTTGGCCCTGAGCTTGCATGATTGTGAACTTTTAGAGTGCCTGCCAAAAATGACATCTGTACATATACACGCATTTATTTAATCGGAAATTTAGTGGCAAAGGTGCGAACGATGTTGATTTGTTTTTTTACGTGTGCTCTTGGCAGCTGTTGTAGCCTACAGGTTTCTGTATGTATTTGTGTCATGGAACATCATGTGGTGTGTCTTTGTCAGAGGAAAGGCCCACTAGACCTGGGCCCTGTTTCAAGTAGCAGATTAGGATATGTGTAAGCTTAAACCTGAACTCTGACTCAAGCGAGCGCTTCCCCGGCCTGTCGAGATTTTCGTTTTCAGAACAGCTGATTTCAATCTCGAGGAACATGTTCACTCAATCTCGGACAGTTTGAACCTGAAAATGCACGTTCATGACAGGCTTCAAAAGCCTTCATTCATCGCACCCTGAAAATGTGATCAATCTGGGAATTGCGAAGCCGTCATTGCTAGGCCTATTTAATCTGGGAATTGCGAAGCCGTCATTGCTAGGCCTATTTCAGTGCTTTTATTGGTTGAAGCCTTGTCGGTTCATTTGCCCCACGTCACCATGGCTGGCTCTGCGAGACTAATTGAAGCAGTCTAGCGTTCACCAGACAGTTTTTTTTTATTGGTGATAAAAATTACAAAACGTGTATTAATAGTAGCCTAGTATATTAATCTATTTATTTTTTAAGGAAAGTGAAGCTATAGTTTACTATACAGCCTACTGTAGTGACACATTTTGAGCATCAGTTCGCATTACAAAACAATGTTAATAAAGTGTATTAATCTTGGTTTAATCCCGCGGCTCGGCTATGGTAGGCCTACCGCTAGACTTGGCGGTACCGCTAGACCCCGAGGCTCGGCGTAATTATGTCATCATCCATGAGTGTCACAGAAATCACTGATTAAATAGCCTACTGTAGGCATGGGTTAACACACTTAAGTGTGTATATAGAAATAGCCTATTACTTCATTTTAGACACGTCAAGTTGATTGTTAAGGTAAAATACTAAGGAGGAAAAATGCTTGCAATACAATAGTTTTGGATATAACCATATCAAGTTGTCATTGTCTAAACCAATAGAAAGAAGCTGGAATTGCAGCCGTGGGCCGAGTCATCTCGGAGCTAACCTGCTATGTACCGGGTTTGCTCCAGGTTAGGCTCACAGCATGAGTCGCCATGGTAACTGAACTGAGAGTAGTCGAAGCTTGGTATCTGAAATTCTGGCTTCTGAAACAGGGCCCAGAGTCAGTTGTTTGTTATGCAAGTGTTTGTTTGTTGACCAAATTATCTTGGTACAACACCAGAGCACTGCTTTTTTTGGACAACCATGTGCATGGTTCTGCTGAAACCGTTTAGCATCAATTTAGTTCAGGACGGATCTAAGGTCTATGATTTGACCTCATTCCAATCCCCAGTTTTAGCTTGACATTGAAAATGCTGGCAAGAATGCTTCAACAGATTTAATATATTTGTAGTTTTGACCTTTGTAAAAACAACAAATAGCTGTACGTGAGATCAATTATGTTTCATCTGAATAGGATGGTAAGCTAATGAATGGTGAAAAAGGAAAGTAAATCTTGCGTTGTTTTCGTTTTTAGCTATTTCAGTATTCTACATGAACTCTGACTTCAACTTGTATGTCCCCACAGTCCCATTGGATTACAGTATCGTGGCTTATGGTTTAAAAATAAACATATACAACTTAAAAATAGACAACTTTTTTTTCTCTCCGAGATTCTAAAATTATATAAGTACATACATTATAAGTACATTGAATAAACAGAGCTAAGTAGGCTACAATGCAAGCTGTACTTCCTATATTTTCGTAAGCACAGTACTAGTCATTTTCTATAGGCCTATTATTGTCTGTAGCATAATTGACACACTGCCTATGTCTACGAAGACATAGGCAGTGTGTTATTATTGTGTATGTGGCTCATTTGGTTGGATAGGGGCGGTTTCTGTGCTAAAAAGATCTTTCAACATCTGGATTTATTCAAGGCCACTGTATTGTTTCGTCTGCTTCCTCACCCTGGGCTGACCTACTGGAGGAATCATAGGCCTATATATATATTTCAGCTTTAGGTGTTTTAAATCAATATAATCAATTGGAGAAATAAACAAATTGATTTTCAGAAAAACGAGACTAGCACAGGCTATGCCCAGATAACTTCATTTTCTTTTTATACTTGGACTGATAACATGAAAAATACATCATGGGTACATTAGATGGGGAGCATGATGTTTCAAATGAACCACTAGGTGGAAGTGTTAGTTTAGTAAATACCCGTTGTCCCTGCCCTGATGCGCTCTCAACCAGAAACCAGAGATCGGTTTCCATGATTGCGTGGAACTTAAGAGCACGTGTCTATGGCAAAGTTTCGCTTTGCTAGAAAAACTAAACACAGCACTATCTGGCTAGTTTGACTTTGTTGTTTGGTTGATTTTGGAATTGGTGTGTAGGCCTATATTACTATAGTGCATAAAATGAAGAGGGTTATAGGCCTAGTGCACGATCCCCTGTAGGCCTAACTCTTCAATGATGAAAGAGTCAGACAAACGGAACACGACAACGTTAACAAAAGGTGAGGAAATGCATTTGAACATAGCCTATAATATAATCATATGATATTCTAAATAGACATAGTTTGTCTCTAATAATCTAGTAATGCACGTTTACTATTTTAAATGTATTTATGTGTTTGAAAGATAGCCTATAGTTTACAGACAATTGCATGGAAATGCTGTTTTCTTTATTTAACAAATATATGCATAACAAATATACATTAGTGGCCTATTATCTATAGGCCTATATGTTGGTAGCCTACATGCAATTCTGCAGAGCTGTTATAGCCAACGTTTGTCAATGATGTTCATGAAAGGAAAGTCATTTAGTTTGAACTTTGTGCAATCAGTGTGTGGATGTCGCGTATTGGCTAGTTGGACAAACTGTGCGCGCGAGGCGTTCCAAAAGGCGCCACACAACAGTGACGGACCAGAACGTTATCTGCTCAGGGAGCAGACGAGCGACAGGTGGAAATGTAACGATTGGTATTCAGCATATGGCGCCTCTTATTGCATTTCCAAGGGCGCCAGTACATGAATATTCAGTGGGCAACTGTTAGCAAAAGCACTGAGTGTTACTTTCTGACACTGATGCACCATCATTAAGCATAATTTATAGACATTGCCAATCGCAATCGCTGGTGTCGCTGATGGCGCTCGCGCTACCAGGCATAGCACGAGGCATTGGCATTTGAGCTGTAGCAACCATGGGCAATGTTCACACAAAATACATGACAAAACTGTAACAACTAATTTTAGCTATTTTTTAACAGAATTAGTTCGAACTTCATACGATTAACACAATGGTACTCCAATATCGGGTTTCTGTGCTTAGTATATGATACATTTTTAGCCTATAACAATAGCCTACAACAGTAGGCTTATAACATGAATAGTAGCCTATAACAGAACACCCTTTCGTAATTTTTTTTTTGCATCATAACGGCCAAAACACTTAGTTACTGCGTTACAACGACCTTAACCTCGGCGCCTATGTTATTGTTATTGTTGTTGTTTTTTAAGAACAAATAAACGAAAATGATAAATGTGTGTCTACCGGACACAAAACAAAATGAAATAAACAACATGGGGAGGATCCATCTTTTGAATAAACAACAAAATCGACATATATGTATATATACAGAAAACACATACTCGCACATACACCTACGTATAGCCTGTACACACCCACACATGTGTATATCCATATACATAGGCCTACCCATTCATATCAACCCATAATAATTCTACACTTGGAGGAAAACAAAATTATTTTAGATTAGAAGATATAAGTATATTACTGCTATACAAAATCAGGCTTTATAATTGACACATGGATAAGCCATTTTGACCAATTTTCGTCAAAGACATCACTTTGATTTCTTAGTTTAAATGTAATTCTCTCCATTGTGTATATATTGTAAACTAAGTTGATCCACTCACTTATGGTTGGTATGTCTTTCTTAGGTCATTTTCTGGTCAAAGCCTTTTTACATGCCACTAACAGCACCCTCAAAAAGTATTTATCTCACTTTGCACAGTGAAGCTCTTCTAGATCTCCAAGATACATGATTTACAATTTTTTATAGATTTTCATCTTAAAAACTGCCTCCAGGACACCGTGGACACTGGTACACAAAATGGAGCCACAGAGGGAAATTTCCAGAAAATGTGAAAGTGGTTGGCCACTGCGCTTCCACAGGACCTCCAGCAGGCAGTCTGATTAGAGTAATTAGTCTTTTGCGCTGGAGTACAGAAGAATTGAGTCAAATTCTTCCAGCTGAATTCTCTCCAGGAGGGAGAGCTTGTCATTAACCATTGCTTTCTGCAGATCCTATCCCATTCTTCCAGTGTTATTGTGAAATTACCCTCTGCTTCCCATATTCCTGTATGGTCTTTTTAAAGATTTTGGAGAGCAAAATATAATTTAGATGCAACTTGGTAAGTGGCGTCTTTATAGGCTTTTTGAAAAAGATCAATGATTTGTATTGCCAACAAAATCCTAGATCCTGATTCTGAAACGCTCAAAACCGTACCTTGATATAAGAGTATGCAATACGCAGTAAGACCATTTCCAGTCCAGCTTCCAAACCTTGTGTCATTAACTGGGCATGAAGTCCATATCATAGGCAAACAATTTGAAGATTTCAGTCTGACTGCTCCGGCTGTAATATGTTTTTTGACTCTAGAAACAGTCTCAGCTGAGAATTTACTAGGGACTCCAGGGTTTTTGCTTGGCAGGACAATTTTGAGATTGGACGGTACATGATTAAAAGCCTCACACATATTTGATTTGTTTATTATGAGTTAATTTTCAAAACAGATTTTAGGGGGGAGCGAGGCACGGGAGTTATTTTTCAAGGATTTTATCATTTTTCCAAAACTCAGATGCATTGCCAGATGTGTTTGCAAGCGAGGACAAGTAGAAGTCAGATTTGGCTTTTCTAATAAGTCTGAGACAGTTATTCCGTTGGTGCCTGAAATTCTGAAAGTACGTTGTTAAAAATAGTTAAAAAAATGATTCAAAGCTAGGTCGGAGTCGGAAATGTTTATTGGTAGTCCCTTCCCCATTGAGCTTTCTATCCCTTTCCATCTTGATCTATAGTTGGGTGTACACCAGCCTACTATTGGCCAAAT
Source organism: Trachyrincus murrayi (assembly GCA_900323305.1). NCBI lineage: Eukaryota > Metazoa > Chordata > Actinopteri > Gadiformes > Macrouridae > Trachyrincus > Trachyrincus murrayi. The sequence goes on along the minus strand of OOFB01008086.1, from coordinate 8,825 downwards.
TTGAGCTGCTCCATAATAATCCCTCAAATTTGGAAGCGCTAATCCACTTCTCTCCTTTGGGAGTTTTATATCTTACTCTTGGTTTTTTCCCAGCACAAATAAATCTAGAAATAACACTGTTCTGGTTTTTCAATAGGTACTGATTGGAATACATATAAAAGTCTAGGATATTCATCTTTACTGAATCTATATATGAACAGATATTTAGATAAGGAATTAAATTCCATCTATTAAGTGATGGAATTTAGAGGACCATAATTTCTTTCTTCTAATTTGGATAGATCTATAGGCAAAAATATTCCCAGATATTTTACACATTTCTTATCCCAGCGTTATTGAGGGGGGTTATAGTGAATATTAAGGACTTGAGTTTTTTGCTCATTAGGTTTATATGACCCCTTATTCTTCCAGCACTGACATCAGCGCAGGTAGTCTCTGTTGGGCTTGAGAGATTCACAAGAATAAGGCCAGTTTTTGTTTCCCCGCTGTCATTTGTATACCTTTAATCATGTTATTCTGTCTAATCAGTGGCTAAACAGTGGCATTGACACCAGGCCCACCACTAGAGGGGACTGTGAGTTACCATATAGGCACACCACATCTGGACAAACTGTGCTGTCAGTAAAGGGAAGTAAATGTTGGAATGGCCTACCACTTGTAATAAGGGGTAGGCCCTTTTAAGACCCCACTTTTAAGACCCATCTCAAACAATGGCTCAAGGCAAACCAGAACTAGATAAATCCCAGTTGTAACCATGTTGTACAATATATTTAGTTTTTTTTTTACTTATGTATTTGTATATTTGTATTTGTCTATTGTCACTTGTAATGTTTCTATTTTTGTTACCTGACTAGGGATTACAGATGTAAATTAGCATTTTGGCTAAACTCCGGCATGTTTACATCTTGTATTTTTGTATTGATGTTCATTGACGTGCTCTGTTCCTATCAAATATACAAATAAATAAAATACAAAATTGCGAATAGAAGTGGACTTAACGACGAGCCCTGTCTTGTGGGTCTCTCTGACAGGAAAAAATCGGTGAGCTCGTTGTTAATTTTCAATCTAGCTGATGGCCTGCTGTGTAAGCCTTTTAATGTCTTAATAATGACTTGGTTAAACCCAAATTTATCCATAACATTAAATAGCAATTCCCATCTGACAGAATCAAAAGCCTTTTTGGCATCTAAACTGATCAGCATAGCCTGTATTTGATTTTGATTTAGAAGAAGAAGCTCTCTAATAATTTCTAGAGATCTTCTAATGCTATCATGAGTCTGACGGGACAGAAGAAATCCTACTTGGTCCATATGGATTATTTCAGGTAGAGTCTTTTGGCAATGAAGTAAACACTTTGTAGTCAAGTTTTGAGCACACTTATTGGTCTGTAGTTTGCACAATCTAATGTATCTTATTGTAGAAAAGCCCCCGTAGGGACTGAAATAATTGCTTCTTTCCAAGAAACTGGAGTTTCCCCTTTTGTCAGAACCCATTTGAATATTCTTAGTAGAATAGGTTTCACAGCCTCTTTCAGACTTTTATACCACTCCGAAGTGAATCCATCTGTGCCCGGGGACTAGCTTTCAATCTGGCTATAGTCTAATAAAATTCTTCTTTTGTTATCAGTGAGATTAGTGCTTTATTTTGATCATCTGTAAGGGTTGGCAAGTTTAATGATTTGAGTAGTGTCTCCATTTTCTGGTCAATGTCGACCTGAGGTTGTGAATATCATTTTTTATATATTCCTTAAATCATTCTTTAATTCCTTAATTTGGTGATGGATGTCCTTAGTTTTGGGGTCCTTTATCTTATATATCGTGTTATAGCCTGTTGTTTTCTTAGTTTGTAAGCCAGTAATTTTGTATATTTGCTGCCACCTTCAAATTACTATTTGTTTAGTGTATATCAATTTCTTTTGGATTTCTCGTGTATATATTTCTTCAATCTGGTTTATTTTCTTCATTATTTCTACTTTAATCTTAGGATCTATTGAGTTCTTATGTTCAGACTCTAGGTTTTTCAATTCCACCTGAAGGGTGTTGATTTTTTCTGCTCTTTGTTTCTTAAGGAAAGACGTTATTGCAATCACCTTCCCTCTCATTACTGCTTTACAGGCATCCCAGGGCACAGGCGGAGATACCTCTCCATTATCATTGTGTGGCAGTTTCCCCATGCTACATGCCATCTACAAATGGCTTTCAGGGCTTCTCCAATGGCAGGACACAGGCAGATGTTGCTTAACTGGTTTATTGTAGAGTTTGCGATAGTTTGAACAGGCAGGGCAGGTGGTACATGCTGACATGCTAGCGCTCCTCCCGAGTGTGTTTGCTGGTGGCTGGTTTAACCTGTGGGCCTTGATTGGCCAATGCCCCACAGGTGTGCAGCCTCGCCCAGCCCCAGAGTCCAATCAGTTAGACTCAGACCAGGTGAGGTTGCTTAAACCAGCCACCAACAACACACATTCCACACATTATATTCTAAAGAATCTGATATTTCTTTTGCAAACTGTTTGGTCCTGTTTATTCAATATGCTAGAATGAAATCTCCAATGTGTAAGCTTCCTTTTATACGTCATTGTTAAGGACAGATGCAATGGGCAGTGATCGGAAAGATCCCTTGTTCCAATGTGACAATTTTTCACCTGCTATCTGTTCATTGATTCTTGAGTATATGGAATGGGGAGATGAGAAGAAAGTATAGTCTCTAAGTGATGGGTTTAGGTGTCTCCAAACATCAGTCCTAGCTCTGATATTATTGAATTTATTTTATTTGTTTTGTTTTTTTATTGAAATATTCTCGTTCCTGATGAATCAAGCTGAGGGTTTAGAGTGGTATTAAAATCGCCCCCACATACTAGAGTCCCTATCCATTATTTGTATGTAAAAATATTTTGTTCTGTTTGACTGGGCTGAGAAGTACAATAACATACATTAACCAAGTTTTTGTTTTGAGTGCTGTATTGTATAAGGTAATACCCTCCACAGATGCAGATTTCTTACATTGAAAAATACAAAACCAGATCTCCCCTATAACACAAAACAATAACACACATTCACGAACATCAGAACAAGTACAGAGACTTAGAATAAACGCACCCTCGTCCCTCTTGAAGTCCCTGTTGAAGGGTGGAGGGAAAATACCCTCCCAGATGGTTGGGGCCCTCACTAGTGGTGGAATGACCGGCCTGCATGTACATTCCATATCCCCTAGATAAGTCCAACATAATGCTAATCTGTTCAATTGGTGGTTTACAGTATTTGTAATGAAGAGAAGAGCATCAAGTTACCTTCCATATTTCAAAGTTACCTTCCTTATTTCAAAGTTACCTTCCTTATTTCCAGTCAGTTCACTTATTGCTCTGTTATTTCCATTCTTTCAATGTTGGCATGGTCTCCTAAACTCCTGAAGCTTTTCTCTCACTCATGTCTCCATTCGTTTTCCTCCGTCCCTGGCGTCTGCTTGTTGCCATGGAATTGCCTTCAGTGTGTTCAGCTACGTACTGTAGCCCGGGTCCTCTCTAGCGGTGGCCACCTGAAATCCCCACGCCCTCAGCTTCCGTGCGGCCTCCTGCGTGTCCTCGTAAGTCCGTGGACCGGTGCTCCAGTGGATTTGAATGAGTTTGAAGGCGATTGCCTTTCTCTTTGAGTGCTTTTTAAATTCCTCCATAGGCTCTGCGCTTCTCCATCACCTTGTAGGCATAATCATGGTCAAAGAAAATCTGTGTTATTTATGTGAACTTTCTTCTTCCAATCCCACTTCAGGACGGTTTCTTTAACGCCAAACTGCAGGAAGTTTATAATGATGGACCTTGGAGTAGCATCGGGTCCTAGCTTCTGTGTCAGAGCTCTATGAGCGCGTTGAATTTGAAGGGACATACCATGAGGGAAGGGCAGCTCTGTAGTCAGCAAGTTCTCCACAAACTTGATCATCGAGTCGCCGTCGGAGTCCTCAGGCACACCGTACATCCGAATGTTGTTTCTTCTGGATCTGCTTTCCAGATCGGTCACTTTTTCCCGCAGCCTGCATTGTTCTTTCATCAGATACAGCAGGGCCTCTTTAGTTACAGTGCTGCTTGCATCTGAAATTCGCTCCCCCGCCTCGGTGATAGCTTGGCCTTGAGCTTCGAGGATTACCCCGACCTCAGGTCACTTCTGGCTAAGCTTGTGTTTTAGCGTTATCCTAAAAGCGTTGTTCCTTCAAGTCTTTCCTTAAATCCCCCTTAAGCTCGGAAATGACCGCGCGTATATCTTTTTTAAAGTCGCGGAGATCTTTCGAGATAGACGACATTTCACGGGGCAGCTCATCTCCAGGCTCAGTAGCTTCCTCCCTGCTAGCTAGCAAGATGCCGTTTTCCTCGTCGGAGGGCTCTATTTGATCTTTTTTCAACATTAATTGTTTAGTTACCCACTTTTTTAAAACTCTTCTGGCCTCTCTGTGATTTCCCCCCACTAATTCGTCTTCCACTAGTTTTCAAGTAGGGGGTTGTTTTGACAGATTGAGACAGAGCTAACTATGCGTCCATCCTGATCATGGCTTCAGGACTTGCTTTCTGAATGTTTTAATCACCAGTTATCAAAAATTAAATATGTTAACTATCTTTTTGCCAATTGACGTGAGAAGTTAATCGGTTCTTCCTTCGCCAATGACCAACCATTCTACCAAATTTGGTGCAAACCCGTGCATTATGTTTTTGAGATAGCCTTATCCTGTTCACAGACGGACAAACAAATAAACACATGAAAACATAACCTCCTTGGTGGAGGTTTTAATTCATTACATTTATATTGCAGTTTTCAGGACACGCAAAATGCTTTAAATTAAATATATTTAAATTGTGAAATAGGCCTATACAACGAGGAAGAGCGAGAAGGAGACAATGACATGTTTTTTATGTTATACCAGTGGTTCCCAACCTTTGACTTTAGGTGTACCACTAAATTGTCATCAAGACCTTTCACGGACCACCTCATATGCAAACAGTCAAACATAGATAAATACACATCAATGGAAAACATCAATGGAAAACATTACAATGGAAAACATGGTGAAATGCACAAAGCGATACTATTTTTTTAATAATAACATGCCATAATACTATATTTACTGAACAATATTTATAATATATTTATTTGCAATTATCTATATTGTTTTTTCCTATTATTATAAATGTGTCTATTTCAAGAATAAAATCCCACGTACCACCTGCAGTACCCTCGCATACCACCAGTAGTATGCATACCAGATTGAAAAACACTGTCCTATACTGTGTATTCACCTGCCTGCAATGAAGGGTTCTGGGCCCCATGTGTGCAGTGAATCGATGGGTAGAGGTGCACAAGATTAGCACCGCAATGGGAATCCATCAGCTCTCGTTTGGCAGATTGAAATGTAGGCAGCGCATGGCGGGCGTGTCAGAGTTGACGTCATTCTCCTTTTTTAAGAAACTGCTTTTATCTGCGCTTCATTATGCTATTTAACTCATGAATCATATCACTTTGTATGGTCATCTCTCTCTCCCTGAATGACTGTGTGTGCGTGCGTGTGTGTGTGTGTGTGACAAAAGAGGAATTGGACTAATTGAAGAGAGAAGAGGAAAGAGAATGTGGGCGCTTTCAGATGTCAATGCCAAATGCATTACATCACCAACTGCCATTTTCAGAAGGAAAGGAGGAGGGAAGGAAGACATGGGAGTTATAGGAAGAGGTGGGTCATTCTAGGAAATGTGGAATTAAACACAAACATAACTGGTGCAGGAACCCTCTTTTAAAATCAAAGCATTAGTAGATTATTAGTAGACTATTTATTATAGGTGGTTTCACCTATTCACCCCGGCCTTCTTCCCTATGCAGTATAGTGGAGTGCATGTTCGACAAACAGCATGTTAAAGCATGTTAGAGTATTAGCATGTTAGACAAACACTTAGTTTCGTAGATGAGCTGTTCGATGCCCCGCCTGCGTAGTCTGCACTAGGCCCAATGAGATGCTTTCATGAGCCTATAACGCTTTCCATTTTTGTGGGAAAAAGTCTAGCCCTGGTGTCCCCAATAGGGAAGAGTGCTTTCATTTGGGTTCGTTCACTAATGTGTTATGTGTAATAACTTGCGTATTTGTTTTTTCATACAATGCTCACCTCTCGACTGTGAGAGCCAGTGTGTGGTATTTTGAGTATTTTGGCGCATACTGGCTGCCGTGCATCACCCAGGGTATGGGTGCTACACACTGGTAGTGGATGAGGTGTGATATATCCCCCCCCCCCACACACACACACACACACTCAATATGTAAAGCACTTTGGGTGTCTTGAAAAGCGCTATATAAATGCAATTAATTATTATATTATTATTATTATTATTATTATTATTATTATTATTATTATTATTATATATACTTTTATTACAGTGAACCCAACATGAGTTGTGTTTACGCTTTGTAAACAGAACAGTGTCATTGTCATTCAAATGGTTGAGTCTCGTTTTCAGACCCACATGTTGTGTTTGTACACAACAAATCATTAAGGCTCATCATCAGGCGGTGTTTACATATATATCAGCTAGAGCTTGATTTTTTACATCTGATACGTGTGGCGCACAGATGTTCTGTTTACCATTTAGCTGATCCTAAGAAACAAAGAAAAGCATCTGTCTTTCTCACCTCTCTCTCTCTCTCTCTCTCTCTCTCTAAGAGAACAGGATCAGGTAACATGTCCTCAGTTAGCTTATTAGCGTTAATAGAGATTTCACAGCTGCTGCGGTCAGGGAAAGGATTCTTTATAGCGCTAATATATACAGAATCAAGGCATAAGCGCGTGTACAAAGATAGCACGGCTCTTTGTGGCTTTGTCGTGCATAGGACCACTTTTATTGACAGTATACTTAAGATGGCTTGTATGTTTATTTCTCATGTGTTTCCTTCCGGTTCACATGACATGATAGGCCTGGTGCCGTGTTGAACCCCTCTGTATTCATTGTCTTCAGTGGTTAGCAGGTTAATGAATATTCAGGGTTTTAGTTGTGTTCATATTATTGACAAGAGAGAAACAGGACTTGGTGCTTCGCGCCGCACATGGCTTATAAACAACAGTCGATCGGTGATTAAACAACAGTCGATCAGTGATTAAACAACAGTCGATCAGTGAATAAACAGCAGTCTATCATTGATTAAACAGTCGATCAGTGATTAAACAACAGTCGATCATTGATTAAACAACAGTCGATTATTGATTAAACAACAGTCGATAATTGATTAAGGCGCAGGCACCCACTGATAACAATGAAAATGCCAGGAAGTTAAAATAAGATAGCTTTAAAATATATAACTCTGTGTAATAATAATAATAATAATTATAATGGATGATAAGAATTTGTATTACAATATTGCGTCTAATTTAATGATTTATTCTGTACCATGCACCATGTACTACAGCAATAACGTAAGCAATTATTCCTTTATTATTTAAATAATTTAGAGATCCAGTCATTTATTAATACCTTCATATTTTATCGAAGCACCAAAGAGATGGGTCATGTGTGCTGCAGACCGAGACTTTGATAGAAGCGTGAAGGCCTTCGGAAGTGACATTTGTATTCATCGAGCCACGCCTTTCTATAGCCAGGACATAACAAACAAAACAAACAGCTAAATGAGACCATGGCAGTGCAATGCTGATTCACCAACAAAATAATTTAATAAGATAAACACAAGCCTACACACACACATACACGCGTGCACACACACACACACACAGAGACACACGTACACACACAAACGCACACAACACACCAAACACATCCATAGCCTATCTCTTCTTTTCCTCTTCCTCTGCTCCTTCTTTTGCTCTTCCAATGCATCGTCCTCCTACACTCCTCCACCCTCTCCTGATGAGTGTCTGTGTACATGCGTGTGTGTGTGTGTGTGTGTGTGTGTATGTGTGTATGAGACAGTGTGTGTGCGTGGTTGTTGCGCTGGCAAGGTATTGTTCCATCAGCAAGGCTGTCACCATGGCTACAGAGCTGCGTTCGGTGTCAGAACACAGATGCACATACACACACACACACACATACACACACCCTCTCTCTCTCTCTCTACACGCATACACCCCCCTCACACACAAACAGATATTAATCATCCAGTCAATCTGGTTTATTAATGAATGAATTTATGTATTTATTTATTTTGAATCCACAGCACAGAGGTCATTGGCCTCTCTAGACAACAACAGATTTCAGTTCAGTTCCATTGATAACTGACAGGGTCCAAAGTCATCCAGATGTAGTCATGAAGACTTGGCAGGAAATGCTCCGTCTTGCACCACACACAGGATCTCCATTGTTGTCAACAAGAGTCAGCTGACCTGGTTTTGCCTGGGGCTCTTGGTCTCATGCGTTTGGATCTATAAAGTATTTGCTACTTGAGTAATGGTCCCTATTTGCACACACTCCATGCCTCTGCATTGTAATCATATGATGATTGCTACATCCCTGTGGTACATACAGTATTGTATTGTGTGTATTATGAGTCTTGTGTGGAGGTAGACGCGTGCAAGGTTTCGCTATTCAGATGGATACGTTCCCGAACCACTTCGATGAGTCAACTCGCCTGTGATTGGTGATTGGTTTCCTTCTGATCCTCACACCAATCAGGAAAAAAAAACAGGTGCTGATGAGGTTGATTGGTACATTTACTCTATGGTTTTGTAACAGTTGACCCTGCCACATGCCACTAAAGTGGCTTTTCAGGGCTCCTCCAAACATCAAGACACAGGTGGTAATGAGCAAACCGGTTTACTGCAGAGTTGTAGTAGTTTAGCAGGCAGAGCAGATGGTAAG
>OOFB01008081.1:2948-13108 GCA_900323305.1 Trachyrincus murrayi | reverse complement strand
AATGCATCTTTAACTCATATTTGACTGTGATAGATATAAAAGATAAGTAAACACACACACACACACACACACACACACACACACACACACACACACACACACACACACACACACACACACACACACACACACACACACACACACACACAATGTAACTGTAACACAATAACATGCGGGTTTAGTTAATGAGCTGTGATACCCCCACACAACTAGATAGGCCCGAACAATAGACAACGATGAATTAGCATTTTTGTAGCAACAACATGCTACCACATAATGGCGGCGTCAATGAGCTAAATGACGCCGCGTCTACAATTATTAAACACACATGATAACATACAGGCTATAGGCCTTATCATGTGTCCTATCAGGGTAAATCATTAGCGTTTACAAAGTGTTTCATTTGAAGGAGGTATTGAGGTTAGGAAGCCTGTAGTCATCCAAGAGGAAATCTGCGGCTCAACACTACGGCGAGTGCGACGCCTGCTCTCGACTTTACTACCAGTTAACAGACAGAATGCACACGTAACATACAGAAACACAGCTCCACACGTAACATACAGAAACACAGCTCCACACGTAACATACAGAAACACAGCTCCACACGTAACATACAGAAACACAGCTCCACACGTAACATACAGAAACACAGCTCCACACAATGATTAACTATGGATGGCGAATGTTATTAGAGGAACCAACCTGTATCACTCTCTGCTGGTCCGGGTCTGGGTCGTCCTGAAAACAACGCTTGGATGGCCGCGCGAACGCGTGTGTAGAAGCCTCTCCTCCTCTCGGAAAAACGAATACAAAGCGCTTACTGACTGGCAATAAGAAACTCTGATAGTTGTGAGCTTTTCCAAGGAGTCAAAGAGAATGTGTCCGTGCCGGCTGAACTCGTAGCCAAAGCGAGACGAAGCTGCAATTTCGTTCACCGAGCCTATAGTAGAAGCGAGGAGGTGGGCGGAACCTGAGCGAGCCTATAGTAGAAGCGAGGAGGCGGGCGGAACCTGAGCGAGCCTATAGTAGAAGCGAGGAGGCGGGCGGAACCGGAGTGACTCATATCCTGCCCTATAATAGAAGCGAGGAGGCGGAGTTGTTATTGGCAGCAGTATATGGATGGCCATTTCTCGCAGGGGGAAAAAGTAAATAAATAACCCATCCACAGATACCTAATAAATACATAATTCTGTCAACACAGAAAGGGTGTGTTGTTCGCTGTTCTTCCAAAGCAGTTTAAAAAACTCAACCGAACATCAAAAACAAACTTTGGAGACAGCGCCACCCTCTGGTGGTGAAATGTTTATTGCAACCGTTCTTTACGATTGGCTGAAATGTGGCCAACTGATGCGAGCGGCGACGGACTGCCTGGAACGCCAGAGGGCGGCACGTTCCGTTACATGGGTTTAGCCTATGGGTTTATCCGCGAGAGACAGGGAGGGACTGTCGATAGAGTGATATCCGTTTCCGTTACGTTTCGGATATTGATTTGTCAAATCTTTCGTAAAAACTCCATATTTATTCTCCATGTCGTTGTTGTTGTTGTTGTTGTTGTTGTTGTTATTGTCATGTTCTTATTCGTCTCGCTTCGGGTACTGTTACGTAACTGGGGCACACAGCTCATAGGAAGTAAGAGACCGGAAATTGTGTTGCGGTAGACCTGGATAACGCTACAATTCATGATCCTCTCTCAGCTTAGCGGCACTAGGACCCAGAGGCTGTTGTTGGAGACTACAGAGGCTAGGCTGTGAACTACGACAGCACGCCGAGTTGAGAGGCGCACCTGTGACGAAGAAGAATAACAACAGAGCACTGCAAAAGCTGACCATTACTTTGAAGGAAATTATTATGAGTTGGTCATCAGGGCGTTGTTGCCAGTGCGTTAAAATGGACTTTACCGAACCCACAACAACAATTAATATGCGGATCATGTATTGTATTGGGCTAACAGTCTACCTGAAGTGAGTAGTGTGTCGCTGCAATATGGAGTAATATAGGTAGGATACCGCAAAGTGTGTGGAAATGAATGAAGAACGCGGCATTCTGCCATGTATTATTATGTCAGTGACATTTGTAGTCATAGCGACGAGTGACTAGTTTAAAAGGCGAGCAACGTTAGCCAACCGGCAGACAATGATAACGTCAGCCACGGTGCTTGTTTACAAGATGTAGATGCAGACGAAGATCATATCTGGCGCCCTGTTCGCGGTCTCACTAAAATCGCTCCACTTCGGCGGTCAGAAGACGTGTCCAATATGCGATAAGTGTTGCATTTCATAACGCCCTGACCGCATAATATAATCAATGGAGGACAACGACCCCATCGAGAGGGAGACCTCGGACGTGGTGGAACAATCTGAACACGATGGTGCCTCGATGGAGAACGGAGTCATGCTGGTTGTTAATCACAGTCGCATCCAGCCCCCGTTCAGCGTGGTGCTCGCCACACTGCTGTACTGCGCCGAGTTCGTCAGCGCATCGGTGCTGTGCAGCATGTACCGTAAGACCGACGACACCATCTGGCTGGGGTTTACGATCACGTTTATGTTGGTGCCCGCTGTCTTAATTCAGATGGCGCTGACGTTCTTCCATCGAGACCTGGGAAGAGACCGACCATTGGTGCTCTTCTTGCATCTCCTCCTGCTGGGCCCTGTTATTAGGTACGTATAGCCACGAAGATCTGTCCTGTACACGTCCCACGTCAACGGGTACTCTCCACGGTGCATGCACCCAGACCAGATTTAGTGTGTTTATCTTTCATGCTCTGGCCCATTCCCTCACACCCCTCTGCTTTCACAGTACATGACGCCAGTGTCATGTCGCCATGCTGCCTCACTAGAGTTTATTCTAGTGTAGGCTACCTTACTAGTATGGATGGATCGTAATCCATTAGCAAGGCTTTCAAGAACAGAATCGCCCCAAGTAACCTACAATGACTTAATATTGGCCTACTTGCAGAAAAGTCATACACCATAAACCTATACATCACAACATGTGGTGGTAGGTACCCAGTTTCCCCCATAAGAATAAATAAAGTGTACCATGTCAAATAGGTACCGCCGGTATCTGCTATTTATGTCATCCTGAATCTACAATAGTACCCTTTCTAAATAGTCTGCTATTGTTTGCCTAACAGTCCTATACAATATAGTGCATCTTAGTCACCTTCTTAAAACCTTTGGAAAATGGAAAACCCACATATAGCCTACCATATAGCCTAAGAACCAATCTCACTTTATTGTAACATTCATTCAACTGTGTGACTAGTAACTGAAATGGGAGTAGCCTATGCAATGTGATCCCAGTCTCTAACCTGTTTGATAAATATTGAGTCACCCCTCCTTTGTAGCACATTGTTGCCAGAGAGACCAGCCCAGGCACCTTTTAACTGATCCTTGATTTGCCAATAAAGAGGCTTTATAATCTGCATCGACTTTACTGTACAAGCAAGTGCAGGGTGTGGCCTCAAAAGACATTGAAGTAATATAACCAAGTAGCTAGAACTGCAAAATAATTTTATTTTGCTATTCAAACTTAACTAGTTTAACAGGTTTGATATATTTGTTTGTAATAAAGACATAACCAAATTGCCATGTCTATTTCACCAGTTTTTATCCACTATTACAAGTGTGTACTTGCAAAATCACATAGTACTACGTTTGGAAAAATACTATGTTTAAAGCAGTCCAAACAAGTTTGTTCGCTTGCAGTGGGTCTCTGAAGCGCCACAGTTGTAAGCATGTCGGGAGCGAGGCCAGGGTTGATTTTAGCTCTGCTTCTATAATTACACAGGAGCTAGATGTCTGCGGAGGTCACCCGCTCTCACACAGAGCCAGTCATGCAAACAACAAACCAATGTAGGTTATGTTGTTCAAATCATGTTCTACATACAATTATTGCCAACTTACTCTTTTAAATGCCTATTAATATAATATGCATTCCAGATATTGCAATGTATTCATTGTAATTGATCCTTTTTTTTTGTTTAATTGTAAATTCATCTGTGTAGTGATATATTTTGATGACATGTTTTCCATATGTTTGATTGGTTGGAAGATATGCGTTGATTTTAGAGCCAATAACTCCTAGAAGATGCTTGTCGGTATCTGTGTCACTTGTTTGATTTTGCAACCAATCGAAAACATTAGAAGCAGAGATAGAAATGAAATGCAATATTATACATTGTATTTCATTCAGATTCTCTTGTTGTTCTCTGCTGTTTGGCCTCTGCTGTGTTCTTTTCCTCTTTTTTTGGTTTCGTTCTACTGGTTGATTTCCTGTATATCATTAGGGATGAGGTCATTTCTGGTAATCTACTCTGGCTAGTGGCGAGTACGCAATCCAATTTGGCCACAGTGTATGTTGTCAATGACTGATTGCTTCACAGACAATGTCTCAGCAAATACCATTGCTTTTTACAATTGTCCCAGTACTCCACAGTGCATTTACTGTGGAGTTAGCTTTCCCTCCGCTTCCCTTGCAATCCCCTTTTCACTTGCATGGAGGCGTTGATTTGTTTACGATTTGTTTGTTGTATGTATCTCCTCTCCTCCATGTAGACTACTGGGAGCCCATGTGGCAGAGCTAGGTGGTTTGCTTTGGTCACGACGTGTCCTGACTCGTCCGCTTGCGAATAGAGTCCCGAACACGCCAAGGCAGACGGCTTATTACTGCTCTAGTCCTGGCTTGCAGACTAGCTCCAGTAGCAGAAGTCAGATACATGTGACAATGGGTGTCGGCCTTCTCTAAAAGAAAGGTGTACCCGTTTTGGACTTCAATGCTACAGTCTCAAGTCTACAGCAAACGGGTTAATCAATTCAGAGGAGGATATTCCAAATGATCAACTTACGTTATCTAGATCATTTTTTTAAATATTCTTTATAACTGTATGTGGGGGCAGGATAGTGTAGTGTTTGACTCCCAGCTGAAAGGTTCTGGGTTTGAAGCCCAATATCCGCAGCTATCAGCCATCTGTGATGCTACATAACTATGCATCCCCTTACTGGCTGCACACTTTCCTTTAACTGTTTGCACATTATCTGTTGCTTGATACATGTTGTTTGTTCACTGTCTTGTTTAGTTTGAATGTCTGCACCTATACCTCGACAAGACCTATACGTCTCGTATGGGCAATTAAAGTACTTAAGTAATTTTTCTGTAGGCATCCTCAATCAAGATGCCTCACCCCTACCTATCTTGCGTTCATGTCTAAATGGTAAATAGTAGTAAATATTTTTTTTATGTTTAGGATTAGTGCCAGTTGATTTTGAAGTACACATCTTGAGAGCTCTTGTGAGAGCATGTGAGTGTTTTAACCGGTGTTCTGAAGGCAGTGCAGACACACACATCCAGTGCACTCTGAAAAGAGATGAACAGGATGCTGCCATCACAGCATCCTGTTCATCTCTTGGCAGAGTGCACTGGATGGTAACGCATATTGACCTGTTTGTCTGGTCTCATCTGGTGTTCTTTTTCTCTAAGTGAAATTCAACCTTCTTCCCTGCAGTAATGTTGAGCATCGGCCCAGCCCAGCCCAGCTCACACACAAACACACACACACACACACACACACACACACACAGGATCCTGAGTGCACGTTGAGTACACTCCCTGTAGCTGCATTCTCAGCTCACTGCCCTGCCAAGCTTCCTGGAAAAATACTGGTCAGTAAATCACAGTCTTGTGATCATCCTCCCTAATGGTACTGTTGACCTCGTACAGTAAACACAATCACACAATACAACTCCAAGCAAAGACAATAGGGCCTACTCATCTTATATCTGACTAGTTTATATCAACAGCTGATTATGAAGCTTGCACATTATTAGATTATGCCTCCAAACTGGGTATTTCAGATCAGTGTCTTGTTTCACGGAAAGGTGTGGTAGTGGAGGTTTTTTTTGTGATACAGTGTATGCCAGGTCTATTCAACTAGCGGCCCGTGGGCCAGATACGGCCCATCTGAATTTTTCTATGGCCCAAGCAAGTCCGGCAAAAAATAAATAAATCAGGCTGGCATGAAATCTACTACTTCATTTTGTTTTCTTCATTTGTTGATATGGACCGAAACACGTCATGTCTCCTTGTTTATTATTATATTGATTAAAATGATACAATGAAAGTGAAAGAAAAGGGATGTGTGTGACTAGTTTATTCCATGTAATAATGAATAGCTCAGGGAAATGTCCGGCCCCCGGGCTCTTAGCTTTCTGACAATGTGGCCCCCTGAACAATATAGTTGAATAGCCCTGGTGTATGCTCTGTAGCTTCCCAGCACAAGGAAAGTGTCCACGATGCAACAGCTGACATAACACTTACTGAAAATGGCTGACTGCTAAGTCTAAACTTTGAATGTCAGCAGTATGCCGAGAAGCGCGCCTGCTGAACTATGGAGAACGGTGATCGCATGAGGGACCCACTATGTCCAAACTTGGATCCGTGGCTTCTTGGGAGCAACAGATAACATTCCAGAACTGTTACTTCTAGTGTTGGGGTGGGGAATCCACACTAGGTTGCGTCACGGTTACAGAAAACAGCTGTTCTGAAAAATCCTGCACTGAAAATATGAGTTCACTTTGTATGGCATCTAAACCAGAACCATTGGATGGCTTAAAAAAATGGCAAACTTCATTATTTTTGGAGAGGTCAGAGGCTGACACTAACAAAACCAGACATGCAGAAGTGAAAAATGGAAGTGAAAGTTTTTTTTTCTTCTGATTGGCAGAAATGTCCTCATGATGGTAAAACCGTCAAAACATTCACCTTGTGAGTGGAAAGGTAACCACACCTTATTTTTTATTTAGACCCTGACAGTTCATTGTTTTATATTTTCCTATTGCAGTTTACTGCCCTCTGGTGGATTTGAACACATTAAACCATTCAGTCCAAAAAACCTGTTTATTTGGTCAACTGGCCAAGGAATCATGTATTGCTGTATGTGTAGAGTTGGAGTGCCCCTTATTACACAATTCCTTGCAGATTAGGTTGCAGAACAGTTTCCTGAAATATGAGTTGTGATGTGCACATACAAGTTCAACTTGTTTCACAACAAATCACACAGGTTCATCACCACCATTGCACATGGAAATATATGCTAAGCTAATGGTCTTACCGGCTGCCAGACATACATAAGATCAGCATTGTAAACAGCTTGTAGAGATGCCGACAGGCCACTTTAAATTGTTTGGTGTGAAACCCCAATTTAAATATGTTGGATTACTATACCTTACTGGTGAATATTCAGTTTGACACGAGTCATTAGGCCCCATTAATGACGGAATGTCTTCACACCACTTTTTACTCTTGATACCGAAGTACGTTTTAATATCAAGTATGTCTACATGAGTAGAATGGCTAATGACAGACTTTAACTAAAGTACTATTTTCCTGGCGGAATTTGGGTATCTGATGGAAGTGCTTATTTTACCCACCTCGGGCTCACAATTATTCAAAAAACAAGCCAGTTATTTTTTTGGAAGTATGGAAAAAGACAAATCAAACTACAACAGTATGTTTTAAAATCCACATCCTGTTCTGTCTTGGAAGTTTTATACTGACTTGGCCTTTCATTAACCCCAAACAAAAATCCAGAAGCCAATTCTTTTTTTGGAAGTATGGAAAAAGACTAATCAAACTACAACAGTATGTTTTAAAATCCACATCCTGTTTTGTCTTGGAAGTTTTATACTGACTTGGCCTTTCATTAACCCCAAACGGTATTTGAAATCCAACAAGTTAATTCTTGCCTTTCTCCCCTTTTTGTTGAAGTATGAAAAAACATTGCGCTGCCCCCTGTGGGTGAAAGCGTATACCGTCCCAGCCTCCCTGACCCCACCCTCTTCTCCATGTTTACCTCCAGGTGCCTCGAGGCGTTGGTGGTCTACTTCAAGGCAGGGAAAAAGGAGGAGCCCTACGTGACCATCTCCAGGAAGATGGGCCTGAAGAAGGGACAGAACCTGCCCATGGAGTGGGAGATCGGACACTCCGAGCGCAAGCTGGCCGCTCACAGGAACGCCTTCAAGCGCACGGCTCTGATCCAGGCCTTCCTGGGCTCCACCCCCCAGCTGACGTTGCAGCTCTACGCCACCATCCAGGAGAAATACCTCCTCCAAACTCGACGTAAGAACAACTCGACACCATTGTTGGTCGATGAACTACCGCTTTACTCTTTAATACTTCTTATACGTCTATGCCTATGAAAACCTGTAAAACTAATCCACCCACAGCTCAATCAGCCAAATGATGTCTTCTCTCATTGTTTTCAACGAAAGCGATGGCTGCCGTGAAAATGTGACATGGTGCAGGTTTCAGTGTAGTCACAAGTGTAGTCACATGCTCCTACTGCAATGATTCACAACTAGACTTCAGTTTTTGTTCAGAAGAAATTCCCGGAACTACAGAAAGTCCCATGTATTTGTACAGCACATTAAGGCCTTCAGATGGCATTTTAAAGTGTCCTGAGTGTAATGGTGACTCATCATGAATCCTTTTATGTGCTTTAATAATGGGGCACTTCATGCCTGAGATTGATCCTCAATCATCGTCATTGCATCTGAAATGACTAAAACCATGGGGCGTTCCTCGCATGCCACTAGGTGTCAGCAAAACAACTTAAAACCTGCTTCCAAATACAACACTCCGAGACTTTGAGGGAAGCTGCTTGGTCGTCCTTTTAATTCCATCGTGTGCTCGGTTCTCGGATGGCACGGTGTGTTCTCTAATTGATCCCGGGGTCTGTCTCTGTGTGTGTGTGTGTGTGTGTGTGTGTGTGTGTGTGTGTGTGTTTCTCTCCAGTGACCCTGATGGTCATCACGCTGATCTCCATCACGTACGGCGCCCTGGTGTGCAGCGTGCTCTCCATCCAGATCCGCTACGACGACTACAAGGTGCGGCTGCGCCCAGCGGCCTACATCTGCATGATTGTGTGGCGGGGCCTGGAGATCGCCACCCGGATCACGTCCCTGGTGCTGTTCAGCACGGCGCTCGCCCACTGGATAATCCCTGTGGGCGTAGTCAACCTGCTCTTCTTCTTCATCATGCCGTGGGCTGAGTTCTGGGCGCGCAAGGGCTCGCTGCCCGAGAACGTGGAGAACAACTTGTCCAAGCTTGGCACCACGGTAGTGCTGTGCATGTTCACGCTGCTCTACGCCTGCATCAACGTCTTCTGCTGGTCGGCTGTGCAGCTGGACCTGGCCCACCGAGAGCTCATCGAGAAGAAGCAGTGCTGGGGGCGCCAGGCCGCCTACTACTGCGGCCGCTTCGCGGAGAACTGCCTGCTCATCGCCCTGTGGTACGCGTACAAGTCGGACTTCTACGAGTACGTGTGCGCCCCGCTGCTGGTGGTGCAGCTGCTCGTCTGCTACGGCCTGGCCGTGCTGTTCATGCTGCTCTTCTACCAGTTCTTCCACCCCTGCAGGCGCCTCTTCAAGCACAACGTCCACGACTGCCTGCACTGTGTCTGCCTCAAGGGCGGCGGAGGAGGAGGAGGTACAAGGAGACCCGGGGAGCCGCCCGACTCCTACTCCACCAACGCCACCATGGTGTTGGTCCCCGACGAGCACCGTCCGGACATCACCAGTCAACTGGGCGACCGGGAGATGGTTGATACCACGGATGCTGCCTGAGAAGGAGGGAGATCAGGGTTTGGGGAGGAGGTGTTTTACATAAAAAGGACCGTATAAACTGTGACATGATGCCAAGGTGTGAATGCACATTTGGGGGACATGATGTTGGTTACTTTGCACTATGGAAATCGATGCACCTACACCACACTGCTTTTAAACAGTTTTAAGACGGACACGATGATTTTCCTTGTGTGTGTTATTGGAACAACGGTGGTGGTGGTGGGGGGGGGGGGGGGTGTTCAGTGTGGATTATTTCCTTGATGAGCTGTCAGATGAGCTGTGTCAGATGAGTCGTGTCTACATTGTCTTCTCAGGTTAGCAAACTAGGGTAAAAACAATAGAGAGGTGGGGGAGATTTACCGGGAAGTGCCAGTAACACCAAAGAATGTCATGTGTTGAGTTACGTTGGTGGTGCACAAAGATTACTTTGAGGGACTTTGCAGCAATGGGCCGGGGGCGGGGGGGGGGGAGCCAGGTGTGTTGGCATACGTCCAAGTCTCTCAAGCCTTTAGGAACGGGGGTCATCCCCATTCGATC
>OOFB01008080.1:0-12884 GCA_900323305.1 Trachyrincus murrayi | reverse complement strand
TCTCTCAAAAACATCATTACCCATAATGCCCCACAATAGCGTTGACAACCAGTAGAGAATCCAAAATGGGGCTCGAAAGTACTATGGTCTGGTAAGAACATAAAAATTGGTATTGCATGTAAATGTTTAATTTTTTTTTTTTTAAGACATGTTGGCTATTAAAGTAGGGGACTCGGTTGCCTTGCTTTGGTTCCAAGCTAACCGTAATATGTTTATATTATCTATTATTGCTCACTGCTAGCTTAGTGAATGCCTGAGTCATTTTCCAAGCTAGCTAACAACAATGTTATCCCAGCTTGAGAAGACAGTTTGTTACAGATGTTGTTTTTCTAAAATATCGATAACATTGGTTCCGTTCTTAAAGATTCGTCTTAAGATATGCTTTGAAACGGAGTATTAAGGTCAAGTTTTCTTTTGTTGCTGATAACACTTCTAACGTCGCTGTGTTGCATCTCATGAACAACGACGGAGTCAACGTTTGATTCGTTCACTTGAGCAAAATGATATTAGCAACTAATCTTGTATTCATCTATATTTAAAAGCATGTAGATAGTGGGGTTTAACATACTACTTTGTATTTTCTCTTAGTGTGGACAACAGCGAATACATGCGTAATGGAGACTTTCTGCCCACAAGACTGCAAGCCCAACAGGACGCAGTGAACATCGTGTGTCACTCCAAGACCCGCAGCAACCCAGAGAACAACGTGGGCCTCATTACTATGGCCAAGTAAGAAAGTAACGTGTGTGTGTGTGTGTGTGTGTGTGTGTGTGTGTGTGTGTGTGTGTGTGTGTGTGTGTGAGGGAAAAAAATCAAGTAGAAATAAAATTAGGATAATAATACAAATATGTTTGTCATCTGTCAGCAATTGCGAAGTGCTGACCACATTGACTCCAGACACGGGGAGGATTCTGTCCAAGCTGCATGCTGTCCAGCCCCGTGGAAATATCTGCTTCTGCACAGGCATCAGGGTGGCACATGTGAGTAGAGTGACTGACTGAACTTGATTCTCTTTTAAAGGCAACCAGGTAGGAAGTTTGAGACAAACTCTACTTGTTACAGAACCAAAATAATTGTATAGCTATTTTGCACATAACCAAATTGTAGTAACACTAGGAGTTGAGTACTATGTTCAAATAATATATTGTGGAAAATACAATTCAGACCCTTGAGGCTTTGTGCCCGGTCCCTTGCGCAGCACAGGCAAGTCATAGAAATGAATGGAGTTCAGGATGTAGCATCCAGTGCATTAATTTGTAGCAGGTTAATTTTGATTTGTTCTATAGTCCCTGGTTCACTGTTTTTGTCTCCTCTGCAGCTGGCTCTGAAGCACAGACAGGGAAAAAACCACAAGATGCGCATCATTGCATTTGTTGGTAGTCCAGTTGAAGACAGCGAGAAAGATGTAAGTTTGGAGTCCTAAATGTTAGTTGCCACTACTGAACAATTTTTTTTCCCAAAACGTGTTAAGCTTGCAACAATTTTGCACACTACCTTTTAAGTACATGCAAATCTGCCTACTGTTGCTGGATATATTGATAAACTGGATACATTTGATATGGTATTTCATATTTATGCCAAAAGCTTTCAGTATTGGACTAAACAATATGTTTTATTGTATGGTTGCATTATGAGCCGAACTTTTATAACTAGCCACTTCTGATGACATCAGCACACAATTGCCTCTAACTAACAGCAAATGTGTATTTCATTTGTTAAACAATAATAATTGTTTCTCTCCACTAGTTGATTAAAATGGCCAAGCGTCTCAAGAAAGAAAAGGTTAATGTGGATGTAATCAACTTTGGAGAGGAGGTACTTATTTTTCTTTAAAATCAACATAATACTTTTTTTTTTTTACATGATATTTTTTGAGACCCTTTTTTCTTTTACCCACAGGAGATTAACACAGAGAAACTGACCACCTTCATTAACACCCTGAATGGGAAAGAGGGAGCAGGATCTCACCTCGTCACAGTCCCTCCAGGGCCCAGCCTGGCCGATGCCCTCCTTTCCTCACCCATCTTGGCTGGGGAAGGAGGTGCTATCCTCGGCCTGGGGGCCAGTGACTTTGAGTTTGGAGTGGATCCCAGTGCAGACCCTGAGCTGGCCTTGGTAAACTATTTTTTTTGCTTCTGATGATTCGCATACGGCCAGTAGGCCATCCATATATTGTTTTGATAACATGGTCCAGTTTACAGATTTGTCGGTGATCATCATTCCTCTGTACTATCTGCAGGCTTTGAGAGTGTCTATGGAGGAGCAGAGGCAGAGACAGGAGGATGAGGCCCGTAGAGCTGCTGTTGTATCGGCTGCTGAGGCCGGGGTGCCCTCCCCCGCAGATGGTAAGAGAACGTCTACCTCTCCGCTTGGCACACAAGCCAACTTCATTGTTCTAGAGTTGTGTTCTCTTCTTGTTTCTTCATGTCTTTCTTTGGTTTTTTTGTTGCAGAGAGTGAGGATGCCCTGTTGAAAATGTCTGTCCCTCAGACGGACACAGCCACACCTTCTCTGCCCGACTTTAGCCGCATGACGGAGGATGAACAGATTGCCTATGCACTGCAGATGTCCATGCAGGGTGGAGGTTGGTCACAAACCATTTTTGAGATGCATGGCATCGATTTGAAAACGCAAATCTAATCAATTTACATTGATTCACTTTGGTTTACAATGCAAGTTTGTCTGTCCCTCTTGTCTCAGAGATGGGAGGTGAGGACATGGACACTGGGGCTGACATGGAATCCAGTGAGGCTAAGGTCAGAGTCCATTCCTAAGTACATTTTTACCACACCATCCTTTGTTATGAGCGTACATTGATTTGTATTATCTTTGATGTGTGTAGGATGAGGAGGACTATGATGTCATGCAAGACCCAGAGTTTCTTCAGAGTGTCTTGGAAAATCTCCCTGGAGTGGACCCCAATAACGAAGCCATCCGCAATGCAATGGGTTCTCTTGCCTCCCAAACAGGGTCAAAACCTGAAGCCAAGAAGGATGAGGAAAGCAAGAAATAAAGAATGCAGACCATAAAGTGTAGGACAAATTAAAAAAAAAAAAATAAGGCCACACAAGTGTTATTTACTTTAATTTCTGTCCTACCGATACTCACTTGATGAGGCATTCTTCACAACCATAAACTTCCTGTAACCTTACGTCAATATTTTTCTATTTGAAACATGTTTGAACACCATATTGTTTGTGTGTGTGTGTGTGTGTGTGTGTGTGTGTGTGTGTGTGTGTGTGTGTGTGTGTGTGTGTGTGTGTGTGTGTGTGTGTGTGTGTGTGTGTGTGTGTGTGTGTGTGTGTGTGTGTGTGTGTGTGTGTGTGTGTGTGTGTGTGTGTGTGTGTGTGTGTGTGAGAGAGAGAATCGGGACATAATTGAGGTTTTTGTATTGGAATGACTCAGCAACTAACTACTTAATAAACTTACAATATGAAAATGGCAATTTATTTGGTGGTCAACTTTTCGAAACATAATTTAGGGAGGGCGTAACGGATTTTTCCTACACGTCAATCTAGCATGATTTACACATCGCTTTACGTTAATTATAGTAATTGTAACTATACATGTAAACAAATGGCATAAACAACGATTGGCTCTTGTTTTTCAATGTGTTGAGTTTTCTATCAGACTTTGGCGAGCATAGGCACAGTAGTTCGGATCATCGATGCGGTTCATTCTGTTCTAACGCAACCATGGACCAGTCGACCAGTGACGTTTAACTTGTGCGCCAGAAGAAAAAAAAAGTCAGGAAATAAGTGCTAGCAGGTAAACAAAGTTATATTTCCGTTTGTAAAAGTACAATGTAAAAGTGGGCACCATCTATTTTATCTGCATTAGAAGTACGTTACAATAGTACGGCGGTGTCATCAAGATATCACAAACATAAGGCAAAGTTGAACACAACGAAATCCAGCTAGCTAAAGCTGTCGTTGCTAACAAATTACCCACTTGCTCTAACGTGTCAAAGCTGTCGGACATGACATGCTGAGTAGTGTCCACATAGCGCATTGCTAAATTTGACAATTAGGTAAGATTAAAGACAATTCTATTTATTATTTTAGTTTTACTTAAGCATCATTTGATAGCACTTTTAACAGTTAGCCGAACTTACTATCTCGTGCATTTAGCAAGTAATTTGTACACTTTCAGGTCTTGAGCTTTTTGCAGGTAATGGGGGATATGAAGACCCCCGATTTTGACGACTTGCTGGCAGCTTTTGACATTCCCGATATTGATGCCAAGGAAGCCATTCAGTCAAGTCCAGAAGAGGACGAGGAGCAGAAAGGGAACTCGGGCAAAAGCATAACAGAGGGTGGTAGCCCGTCTAGCTTTCCGTGTTCGCCAGTTTCCCAAAGCAACCCCCCAGTAGTCAGTGTAATAGTGAAGAATAGAGTCAGGCCGGAATCTTCCGGGGAGCTGGATAATTCCTTTACAAACGATACCAAAACCTCGATTGACAGCACAGACAGTTTTTTGATTTGTGGATTAGACCCTAAACACGAGG
This sequence comes from Trachyrincus murrayi, assembly GCA_900323305.1. Lineage (NCBI taxonomy): Eukaryota > Metazoa > Chordata > Actinopteri > Gadiformes > Macrouridae > Trachyrincus > Trachyrincus murrayi. Next base: position 8,377 of record OOFB01008080.1, on the reverse strand, counting down.
GCAAGTTAGGTGAGACTCTTCCTGCTTCTCAGTTTGGCCAGAAAGCCCACAGTGACCCTAGAAGTGGACCTCAGAAGTCCAATGGCTTTGAGGGATCAGGCATTAAGTCTAAGGAACAGGCTAACGGAGACCACTGGTCCAGTGATTGTGCATTGCCTACTAATGAAGAAAATGTGAGTGGACTAGCTCAGATTGAATCTCTTAGACATACAACAGACCTCATGAGCAAGCTGAACCCACTTCTCTACCCGCAGTCTTCAAGCAACTCTGAAAGCTCAGCGGTCCTGCCTCCCACTTCATCAGCTTCGACCCGCTTTCTTCCTTTGAACCAAAACCCACCGCCTCTTTTCAAACACAAACTACAAGAGAAATCTGACAATCCTCATCAAAGCACACAAGCCTCTGGTCCTACCCAAGCCGGGAATACAGAAGAAATGTTAAGGCACATCATTCAGTCTGATGATGAGGATTCAGAGCCTGACTTAGGAAGCCCACTAATGATCCATGAAAGCCCAGAACTACTGATGGCCTCCCCTCCCAAGTATCCACAGGGATCTGTATCCCTAAACCAGCATTGCTCTCCTGAAAATGCATCAGGCAAACTTCCTCGTCTCTCCTCTTTGCTGATGTCCTTAAAACCTGAACCTCGTCCCGAGGAGCTGCTGTCCACATCCAGCACTCGTCCCCTAGAGCTGCCGTCCACATCCGGTACTCCTCCCATAGTCTCCCAACAGCCACAAGCACACCTCTCAACTAACCAGAAAGGCTCCACCATACACCAAGAGGAGAAATACCCCGAGCATGTGATTGATGAGAGAGACTCTCCCGAGAGCCCACCACCCGATCAAACGGGCTATGTAATCCCCAGGAGCAGCCCCAGTCCAGTTCAAACTGCAGCCTTCAGTCAAGGGGTCTGTCTTGACAAAGTGGAGCCCATGGACAGCGAGTCCAGTCAAGACACCAGGACAGGGGATGTCAATAAGGCTGATGGGGATAAAATGAAGGTTGATTATGAAGGGAAAATGGAGGTTATGTCCGCTGACTCATCAACTGCAGCTACTGTGGTGACGACGACGGCAGCCACAGGCAAAGTGTCATCTCCTTCCCGCCCACTCAAAGTCAAAATCAAAATGGTGAAAACGCCTACGGGCACCATCACAAGGACCGTGACTCGACCAGCGGGGAAAGGTGCAGGCAGAGCCGCTTCTAAGGCTGCAGCGGACTCCACACCACCACCAGCTGGTCTTACCAGCAAGCCCAAGAATGAGGGATCCCAACAGTTCCTGAAAAAGACAGCGAAGGGTGGCGAATTCCCGGCCGCGGCTTCGGTGCTCCAGGACGCCAGCACGGCCATGTTGGCAGCCGCCAGCAAGGTCAAGAGCAGCAAAGGGGCGGCGGAGGCCAAAGCAAAGGTGTCCGCGGCGGCTGTAAGCATCACCAAGTCGGCGGCGCTGCCCACCATCTCCTCTTCCCCCAGATTCAGGTCGCCAGGGGCCAACATGCGCAGCCTCGGCCAGAAAACTCTGACCAGCGGGCTGGCAGTGTCCTCGCCCACCGCCCTCCAGCCTCCCCAGGGAAGCAGCAGGCCCGCGTCCATTGTGAACAACACGGGGGCCATCATATCCAAGAGCCAGTCCAACCTGGTGGAAGCCTTCAACAAGATCCTCAACAGCAAGAACCTGCTGCCCAGCTACAAGCCAGACCTCACCTCTCCACCGCCTGCCGAGTGGGGCCTGCCCCTGCCAGCACAGGTTAGAACAACTCTTACTGGTTTACATGTCATTCATATACATTTGATTTAAAAACTATGGTAAGTATTCTGGAAGTCATACAAGTTATTATTATACACAAAGATCAAAGGGGTTACCCACTAAAAGTTCAACCGCAAAAGAGAAAATTATTAGGAGTGGGTGTTGCCAGATTGTTGATTTATTATTATTGTTATTTCATTTGTAGATTGCTAATATTAATATCATCATTAATGATATTAGAATTCATTTTATAGCACAGACATAATATTTTGGACTTATTTGGAGTCCAAAGTGATGGAAAATATTGTGATTTCAGTTTAATTTGCATTTGAATATGACTGTGAAGAACCTATCAAAGTTTGCCTACTACGTCAACCTATTTTGTTCACCACCATGTGTATATAAGTACATATATATATACACCATATATGTCATAATGTCACCATATCCAACCGGGAAACTTGCCACAGGGTTACCGCTGCTTGGAGTGCGGCGATGCCTTTGCCCTGGAGCGCAGCCTGGCACGGCATTACGACAGGCGGTCGCTAAGGATCGAGGTGACCTGCAACCACTGCGCCAAGCGGCTGGCCTTCTTCAACAAGTGCAGCCTGCTGCTGCACGCCCGGGAGCACAAGGAGCGCGGGCTGGTCATGCAGTGTTCCCACCTGATCATGAAGCCTGTCACCGTGGAGCAGATGATCGGACAGCAGGAGCCAACGGCCATTGGTCAGTAGTACCGACCCTCTGGGATATGTTTCAACGGTTCATATGGCGTTGGGTGAGAATATATACCCAATGTTGTCGGCCGCGAAACTCTTTTAACAAAATCTTTCCTGTAGGTGTTCTCCCCTCTTCCTCAGTGACATCCTCTGCCACACCGTCGTCTTCATCCACCCCCAGCGTGAGCACCTCAAACCCGGCCGCTCAGCCGCAGCCGGAAGCCCCCGGCAGGAAGGCGGCGGAAGCAGTGCAGTACACCAGCAACAAATGTCCCGAGTGTCACGTACAGTTCTGCAGCAAAGAGGAGGTGGCCGCTCACTTCCAAGAGGTCAAACCGGCGTTCAGCACCGTGAGTCTACTCTACGGTGCATGTGTACATACACCATACGGTGATGTCCGCTTCATGTTGTTATGGCTATGCTGCCAACCGGTCCGTTCTCATCCATCCAGGCGTGCAAGGAGTGCACTCCTCCCATACTGCTCTCTAACGGCTGCAATGCGAGCGCTCACCAGCGCATCCACAAGGCCTGCCCACCCCACGTCTGCCCCGAGTGCGGTGGGACGTCGTCCAGCCAGTCAGCCTTCCAGACACACCTGGAGGAGACCTGCCTGCACTTCACACGTCGCATCGGATACAGGTTATTACAAAATAGTAAAAAATACATAAATTAAGAAGTATTTAAAATTATGCATGTTCATTTCCCTTTTCCTTTTCCCTCTGCAGGTGTTCCAGTTGCCAGGTGGTGTTCGGAGGTCTGAACTCGGTCAAGTCTCACATCCAGATGGCTCACTGTGACATGTTCCATAAGTGCCCCAGCTGCCCGATGGCCTTCAAGTCTTCCCCCAGCATCCAGAGTCACATCACCGCCCAACACCCCACCCTCACCGGGGGACAGGCCAAGTACAAACGCACCCACACACACACACACACACACACACAGAAACGCACACCTCCATTTGGACAGGATTTCTGTCTCCTGTCCATTGTGTTATTAACAGGGAGCTCTTCTTTCGCTCCTTCGCAGGTTGATCTACAAGTGTGTGATGTGTGACACAGTGTTTACCCAGAAGTCCCTGCTCTATGTGCACTTTGACACCCACCTGGCCAACCAGACGGTGCACGTGTTCAAGTGTCCAGAGTGCCCCAAGCTGTACTCCCAGAGGAGCTCCCTCGTGGACCACATTGCGGTAAGCCTCCATCTTACATAACGTGTATCTATTTTTAGTTTTTAGAGAAATGATATACAATTCCAATTTGATTCAAGGATGGTTTTCAAATCCAAAAGCACAAGACACACATGAAAAAAGTATACGCGAGAGACGGACAAAAGGTTCACCCTCACCTCACTTTCACCAACCTCAACCTCCAACATCCAGACTTCACATAAAACGGCTACAGCCAAACCAGAGCCTCCTCCCGCCCTGGCCCCAGCCTCCCGCTCCCGGGCCTCCGTGAAGACGGAGAGCTCTGACGGGGAGGAGTGGAAGGATGAGAAGGACGACGCGGTGAACGGCGAGAGGTCGAGGGCCACCTCCGGGTGGAACTGCCTGCCCTGCCAAACGCACTACCCGGAGAGGGAGGTCTTCATCGCCCATATGGCCCAGCAGCACGGCAAGGTCAGGCCACTCGCACTGGAAACCCCCTTCCCCCACAAAATGTTTTGTTACGTAATTATTTCTGACGTTTAGCATCGGACATTCCATCACCAATTGAGCCAACATGAAGATCTGCGGTGATATGTACTCTAGTAAGTGCTTAAATAGTGCTGCTACTCAGATGGAGCTGACGTTTCCAGCTCCGGGATGGTACACCTATGGAGAGACTCGCAACGTTTTAGTTGTTTTTATTTGAAGATAACTAAATACACACTAACGTTTTTATGTGTTGTGTAGACACTGAAGAAGTTTCCATGTAACAAGTGTGAGGGTTCCTTCACCACCACCTCCAGCCTCAGACGCCACATTAGAGTCAAGCACAAGGGCATGAACCGCGGCTTCCACTGCAGGTGAGTAGCCCACACGCTTTGCCTTCTTTGCTGCATCCTTCCAAATGGGTCCGTCCTCAAGTGTCAATTGGGGCAGGATAGTCTATGTAGTGGTGGGTGGGTTTTACTCCCACCTGAAAGGTTCTGGGTTCAAACCCAGAATGTCCGCAGTCTATGTCCGATGCCTAACCCCGACCTGCTCCTTAAAGCATCATTGAAGTTTGGTAGATGTTTGGGTTGTGTAGTTACCTTCCCTTGATGTAACTCCAAATATTGGCGAGATATCTTCAATAGTTGCTCCGTAGATTCAAACTTGATGATCCAAAATAGTGTTTTGGATCATCAGGTCTCAAAGTCACACTTTTAGCACACTGTTGAATGTGAACAAAGCAGATTCTGCTAATGTATAAAATAACAAAAAACGTCAACTTTTTGTTCATTTTACCATTTGAATTAGGAAGATGATCCGGTAGTTAGCTTCCGAGACGTTTGTTGTGTATATATATATATACGCCCCTTCACCAGCACGAGTTGAGAGACAGTTTATGTATTCAGTATATCTACTGCGAGGGGATGAAGAAAATAGTACCTTTACCAATCATTGTAAACAGACAATAAAAATACGCTGAATTGGGTTTTATGACTAAAATAGTCATATGACTAAGTAGACATTTTTACCAATTTTTATCCATTTGTATCCAAAGAAATACATTTCAATAAAAAAAAACGGCTTTTGTAGACAAATGTTTTTTCAGAGCAAGGCTTTTGTTTACAGTAGTGTGAGGTGACCTTGTGAGGGCTTGTGCGCACAGAGCAACATGTTTTGCATTCTTCTTTGCATTTATGTTATTAGTGCCGTGCATCCGAGAGATGTGACGCGAGTTATTTTGACGTGTGTGTGTGTGTGTGTGTGTGTGTTTAGGCTCTGTACCAAAGTTCAGAAGACCTTCAACAGCAGGGTGATGCTGGAGAGACACATTCAGCTGAGACACAGCACGGCTGCTGTCAGTCAGGACTCTTCACTGGTACCTCGTTCTCTATCATTATTCTAAACTCCCTGAGGAGTGTGCTCGGTAACGTGTAACTAATCATTCTGTCCTCCGGCTAAAGGGAGCCAGCGGATTGGATGACAGCTCCTCCGAGCAGGATGGTGGCTCGGGGTCTGTCCCGGGGCGGAGAATCCCCAGGAGGGCGGAGCAAGAAGAGGAGTTGGCGGACGGGACGAGCCCGGCCAAGAGAACCCGACTCTCCGCGGCGGCCGCGCCCACCCCGCCTGCCCTCCCCGAGTCGGGCTTCCGCTGCGCCCCCTGCGGGTTCACCACGGAGGACCAGGGGGTCTTCCTGGAGCACATCCCCCAGCACCGCACAGAGGGGCCCTCCGGGGTGGGCCAGCAGTGCCTGCAGTGCGGCGCCTGTTTCACGTCGTCGTCCTCCCTGTCACGCCACCGCTTCATCACCCACAAGGTCAGGGACGCGCTCGTCGACAACCACCAGGCGCACGGCGACCGCCCGGCCTCGGTGGCCTCCCCCGGGAGCCATGATGATCTGAGCCAGCAGGGGGGCATGCCGCCGCTGTCGCCTGCCTCCCAGCCCGCCGCACCGCCGGGGAAGGACGGAGAGGGCAGGCTGCCCTGCAGGGTGTGCGGGAAGACCTTCGACAGAGCCAGCGATCTGAACACTCACTTTAGAACTCACGGTATGGCCTTCATCAATGCCAAAAACGCAGCAGAAAAAAGTTAAAACCGGCGGTGGTAGAAGAGCGAGGTCGCAAGTGTAGAAGGAAGTATGTTCGATGAAGCGAGGGAATGCAAAGTGCCTTTTCTATGTGCTTGTTTCTCATGTGTGGGTTACACCCTATGGACTCTTTTAACCAACTTTGCTACTGCGATTTTTATTTGAGAAAAAATAAAACAATCATGATTGTAACGTCCTAGCTATGCCACTCAGGATCTCGCAGTGAGTGCCACGCTGAAGTTTTGATGTATGTATTTTGTACTCCAGACTGCTCTATATTTCTGTCTTCGTAGGCTAGGACATTGTGACTACCAAAACCTACTGTGATGTTGAATATGTGACTGAATGTCATTGACAGCAGTGTGTAATGTGACATCATATTCAGTGCGTTTCTCTACTCATGAGGATTTTCAAACATTTTCAGGACTTTGTTTTTAAATTTCTGATTTTGTAGATAACCAGTTGTTACCCGTGCATTTAGAATACAGTACAAGTGCACAATATTTGACAGATTTACAGTTTCTTCTATGGCATAGAGGGGGATGTAAGTGTGTGTGTGTGTGTGTTTTACGTGTGTGTTCTAACCGTGTGTGTGCTTTTTAAGTGTAGTTTAGGAACTTTTATTGTCATATGAGAATACTTAAAAACTAAATCTATGTATATATTTTGTGATCCTTTCTATTCCTCATACATGCCTTAAACTAGATGGCCATGCATAACCTCCTCGTATTTAAGCAGATTTTCATGGACAAACTATTTGGTGGCTGTTGATGTACAATACACACTGGGGAATGTACTTCATTACTTTATTTAGACAGAACTTTGTGTCACACTTCTATTTAACTGCCTTGATGACAAAATATGATTAAAAGGTTTTATTTGAAAATCATGTATGCTGTCTTTCTGTACTTGTGTAGATCATCACGGTGTTCACATTTCATTTGTGTATTATGGTCTTTAACATACATTTTTCATCCTGTCCTTTTCCACTTTGGCTTCACAGCACATCAGTATACATAGAAACATCCACATTATCTCTATTACTATTTAATCATCTTAAATATACTAAAATCTATAAATATTTTGAAGAAAGCAAATATAGATTATTTAACCTAGATCACTTTTAGTGTTTTTGCACATGCAGCTTTATCATGCATGTTATGCATAATTATGAGTAACATAGCTCACTAATAATTTCTGATATTAAGTTTCAGACATATCGGCACTAGTGGTGCCAACATTAAGACCTGTGGTCATCTTTACTCTAGTTAAGTGCTTAAATAGTGCGGCTAGTCAGTCTGCAGCTCTAAAGCAGCAGGAGTCCGAGGAAGAGGAATGGCTTCATGAACGCTGCAATGCCCTCAATGTTCAGGGATGGAGCACCTATGGAGGGATAAAATACAGTTGATTAAATAGAAAGGGAATACTTTGCATTTGTGGGATGAGCAGCACAGCTGAGTATGTGGGTTGCGCTTATGTAAAATTTGCCAAATCTTCTCTGCCAATGCCAAACAACTTATTCTGCTGTTGCTATTGACTCTTGTTTTGAGCTTCCGGTACCCCCAGGTGCTGACAATCAGGTGCCTGATTGGCACACACAGGGTCAAAGTGTGGAGAAGACGAGGAGAACGCTATGCTGATTGCTGCACCGATAGAGTAACACCTTTTGGTGGAGGCAGTGTGATGGTGTGGGGTGGCATCTCCATCACTGGAAAAACGAGGCTTGTCATCATTGGAGGCAATCTCAATGCATAGATATCGAGATGAGATTCTGCAACCAGTGGCAATCCCATATCTCCACAGTCTGGGACCGAACTCCATCCTCCAAGATGACAACGCTCGCCCCCACAGAGCGGGGTTTATCAGAGACTACCTCCAGAATTTGGGAGTAGAGAGAATGGAATGGCCTGCCAACAGTCCTGACCTCAACCCAATTGAACACTTGTGGGATCAGCTTGGGCGTGCTGTTTGTGCTAGAGTGACCAACACAACCACGTTGGCTGACTTGCGACAAATCCTGGTTGAGGAGTGGAATGCCATCCCACAGCAGTGTGTGACCAGGCTGGTGACCAGCATGAGGAGGAGGTGCCAGGCTGTTGTGGCCGTGTATGGTTCTTCCACACGCTACTGAGGCTCCTGACTGTTTGTTAAATGAATAAATTGTAAAGTTGCCAATATGTCTTGTTT